>JAGDQP010007140.1:0-68819 GCA_022664845.1 Lepisma saccharinum
TTCACTAACACTTTATATTCTTTTCTCCTGCTAAAACTCCAACACTATACGTTTCTTTTGTGTTTTCACTATTTTCGCAAGATGCACTTTTATCTGACCCGTTCAGCAGCGGTGAGCGTTCACTGTTACGTGCAAGTCATCTTCCCCCGCTGTGCTGGTTATGGCTGTTCACTTGTTTTTTTCGTAGCGCAGTGGTGCCAATCCGTGCTGATAGTTATTACTGTCGTGAGTTTTTACACAGAAAGTTTATACAAGAAACATGTTTAAAAGTTACAAAGTTCATATATTATATTCTAACTCAACGGCCAATGACAGTGTATATAGCGGTGTCTTGCCTACCGTTATAATATAAAATATATAAGTGTGGTGCTTTTTTTCTAATCCATTAATTGGATTCCATTATACGCTATTGTTTTCTTCGCCTCAGCCTTTATCGTGGATTTAATTTATTTTATACTTAAATTTAATTTTCTCCGTCTATGCAACAGACTAAAGTCACTACTGAAGAAAACGGAGACAAACTGTTTTCAGATCTCGATTTATGCGTAAGCATTTAGTTCTATTTCTTTGTAACTGACACATATTTTCATTTAGTTAGGTTTGTAACTACGTTCTCATCGATTACTTCCTAAGTTCATATAATAAACTAATCTGCGATTATTTGGATTAACATTTTGCTGTTCGAATTGTCAACTTACGTATAAATAATATTTGTTGACTGATCCTTAAATTTACTAAAATATACAAATAAATCATTTACATGTCTTAAAATCAGAAAGATAATCATTTTCACCATTAATTACATTCCTTACATTTCACTTTGTTATTTGTGCGCTTTAGACAACTAAGCCTTAGGTTAGGGGAGGAGAAATGACTTGGGAAGGCGTTGGCCAGGGCTTATATTGAAGGTGCCATTCCAGTATTTGCATTGGTTGAGGAAAACCCTGGAAAATCTTCTGTCCTGTTGTACCGCCCCTGTGATAGAACCGACGACCTCCATAATGATACTCCAATGCTCCACTACTGAGCTATGGCGGCTACTGAGCTATATTTTATGTTATAATAGTGGTGTCCAATATTATCATTTGTGAAGGTGCCATTAATGTCATTTGAAGGCCAGAACCATGTATTTGGCGCATGTGTGGCGTGGCATGCAACTTTCTGAGTGGCAGGATGATATTGAGGTTCGTCCTGTTTAGTTCATTTAAAGGTGATCTGCCGCCTTATGTATTTAACAGCTTCCTTCTTTACCAGCTAGTCTTCGTTTCTTTCCAACATTTGGCGATTCTTATTATACTTGTAGAAACTTAAGAGCTGAGATTCCACGAAGTTAATGTAAGGGGAAATTACAGTCTACCATAGACTCTCTCTCTCTCTCTCTCTCTCTCTCTCTCTCTCTCTATATATATATATATATATATTTCCTCGGACCTCCGAATCTCAACACGATGTCACCAGAACTGAATCTATTCCGCCCCCTCCCCCAAACCTGGCAAGTGCAATAGACCTCGCTGCAGAAGTTGTCTTATTTTTGAACCCAGTCTGTCCTGCGTACATCCTGTCGCTCACAAGACATCACTGTCCGACATCCCGGCAGTTGTATATCTTCCAAAATCATTTACTTCCTATTCTGTAACCTGTTCCGTTTTCTACGTTGGCGAAACCCAAACTCTTCTAACAATCCGCATGAACAACACCACTACTTCTCCAAATCATAACTAACGCATCCCCCTATACCTGAACACACTTATTTGCACGACTGCATCTTTGACGAAATCTTTCGAGTCATAAACTTGAAAATCCTGAACCGTGACTCGCTTGCCACACTTACAAAGAGATGGGAGCAGACGTACATCTATCTCCTTTCCTACAACCACGAACCCGGCTTCAACTGCCTGTAATTCTTCTTCTTCTAGTCTCTTCTTAGTTCCGTTTCTAGTTGCATTTTATTCCATTTTCAATATTGTTTCTCTGTTCACCTTTCCTCTTTCATCTTCATTATGTTTTCTCATTATTATTATTTCCCCTTCCCTCTGATTTGTTTGCCCCTTATTTCTTCAGGAAGCTCCTTACCGTTTCCTAGCAATCATCGCACTTTCCTCTCCATTTGATGTTTCTCCGCCAAATCTAATCAATTTCCCTCCTCCACAACCTGGCCACAGTTTGTCAGCATCAAGTTTGCATACAAGTTTGGATCAATTATTAATTTGATTTTTTTTGACATAGTCACTATATTATTCCAGTTTTTCTTCTTCATTCGATCCTCTGAAAACAACAACCCACTCTTTCCAATATTGTTGCGGGATTCATTCAAAGAACAAAAATAGTTTTCAAATTGCATTCTATCATCCAGTGTTACTTTAATTCGATATTTGAAGTCAGTAAATGCAAATATGTTTCAAATTTACATTTAGACTTGAGCAGATACTTGTAGGGAAATGTTAGTACAAATGTTACAAACCGATATTGAGTGAGTGAGCAGCGACCAGCTATCATTTAGAAGTTTAAATAAAAAGAGGTTAAAGCACAAAATCATGGGTAAAATGGTTTGATTATAAATTCGAATGGAGAAAAGATGTATTTGCATTATTAAAAAGCTACACAAAATTAGATTTACCTTCCGACTAATATGTAAATGGACCTTTATGTTAGGTATATGTATTACAATTTTTATTATCCAAATCCACAAAATCGAAATTATTTAAATATAAAATCTTAAATTCATTCATATGAAACTAGGGAAGCAATTAAATTTCATACTAATAGTACAAGACTAACAAGCACTAAAACAATCAATACATTATAGAAGACTTCAAACATATATAAAAAGAAACCTTGAGATACTTTAAAGTTTACCACTGAAAATAAATAAAATTGAGATATTTATTTATCCATTTATTAGTCCAGTATATAATAAACATGTACCTAAACAGATGAGCAACACATGAAAATTAAAACTGGTCGTGTCAGTGTAGTTTGTTGAAGTAATAAGAACAGTTAGCAGTTTTGCTTTTGTAAAGGAGATTCCTTCCTTTCAAGGACATTCATAAGGAAATGTGTGATGTGTATGTTGAACACTGATTTTCACTTGCTTTGTCTGCTCGAAGTGTACTTTGGCGGTAAACGTCTCGCATATGATACAAACCTTGATCCAAGAGGTTCAAATTTGGCTGCTTCCGCAAAGCAAATACTTCAATTCAGCTGGTATGGAATACCTCGTGCATCACTTGAATAAGTATTACAAAGTAGATGCTGGTTATATGGAAAACTAAAACTACTTGCCATGTAAGGTTAACATCCATTTTTATTTTTGTATCCAGTTGTAATCAATTTACTGATTTTCCTAACTTCCATATTCTTGTAAAACAATAGTTAAAATAATATTAATGTCGACTTGTTTTCCTCTTTAGAATTGCTAGATGAAGTTATTTATTCAATGCACAGGAATAGATCACCCATTTGCGCTTCTTCAAAAATTGCAAGATGATTAACCAGAAACTCCAAATCAACGATTAAATTCCATGTATTACACATTAATTATATAACAATTTTAACTTGAAGTTTCTGCAGTAGGAGATAATTAATACTAATATTGAAGCTTTGTATACAAATTTTGGATTCTTACTGGTTACCGCTGTAAATCCAGCATTGTTCTCAAATGAATGCTACGGAGCTCAGTCTGGTACGCTTTTGGGGTGAGACAAAAATTATGAGACAATTTTTGGGAACAGCTTCAAACTTTAATTCGCCAGAAGTATTAATTTAAGAACCGAATTCATATTAATCGTTTGTATTTCCTTTGTTCTGCATTGTGACATAAAATTTTCTATTTATGCTCAGTTGGTCTAAAAAATATGCTACACTTGATTTTGACACTTCATGCTGATTTTCGCTGAAATCATAATTCATAAAAATATTAAAAAGGAGAATTCATGATAAAAACAGGGATTGTTCTTTTCCCACGGCTAATGGCACACAACATATATTGGGCTCCCATATTATGTACTAGTACGTTCATTTTATGCCCGTGGATATCCTGGACATGAGATGGACATCCAATAGACCTACATAATGAAAAGTTAATGTCGCATAATTTTGCGACGAATTGTTCACAAACGAAACCTTCTAAGGCACATTGCTGGGAAAAATGAATCACAGACGAATAAAGCTATTTCGGTTTCAGAATAGATATTTTCTATATTTCGAGCAGGAAATTGGCCCCGATATAAGTCTCATAACGCATTTCTTTGGGACCAATTGAGCACAAAAGAAACTTTCTACAACACAAACCAGCACTAACGAAGCACAAACCATTGACGCCAATGTTGTTTCATTTTTTTTTCGATTAAGGGTGTGTAGCTAGTCCTACAAATAAATTGAATGTCGCAAGTATTTGTCACGAATTACTGTTGCTCGAAAGGAGTGAGTATTACTGACAAAGTGTTTGACTTATAAAGGAGAGCGCGTTGAAAACTGTGATTTCCAGTGATATATTTATTTCAGTCAGAGTTTCTAGTTACCATAAAACCTAATGTATACCTTTAAACCTAAATGTTAAAATATATTCCGACTTTTCATCGTAAAGGTTGTTATGGATTAGCACAAAACAGCAGCAAACCAGTATTATCGAACCGATGTAGATTTTGCATAGCCTATACTTCGTATATGTTATGACATATGCACATAAATAATCATACATTGAATCAAGTACATCAACAAGTAATTCCAGGAGCTCGCAAGCCTTCCAATTATTTCCATCAAACATATTGCTCAATATTGTAGAAATATAAATATTCTTTCGTACAAGATAAAATACTCTCGTATGCAAGAGTGAAGTTTTATAGCTATTTTTCCTAAACTTTGATCTTTAATATATATTACAGTTTTAGTGTTCAATGATGGGTGTAGCTTACGTGTGTTTACTTGCTATAAATAGGATTGCGGCTGAAAAGAACACTCTTTTTACATTTTATGAACACTCTGTACTACTTACGTTTGGCTGCTAATTGGAGATTGTTAACGGTTAAAATTTAACTCTTTTGAATTTAGGTTTATTTTCCGTGGCATGCTAAGGCACGACATTCGAATTTGCAATTACCAACACTATGAAATGCGGTTTAAGGATTCATTGTTTTTCTACGAGACGATTAATTAAGACTGAATGGACGTCAAAATATAATAGCACTACAAGGGTTACATGTTAAGGAAACACAGCACATATACCCTAGTATCGTAAGCAGTCAGTCCTGGGCCTTAGGGTGAATCCTGTTCCTGTTCTTGAACGGGTTGTAAGCTCGGCTCGTCTGGGATACTTCTCTTCTCTTCTATCACGGTATGATGTGTCACTGGATGTTAGACTACCTTCTCACACTTCGGTTGACCGCAAAGTGGAGCGTGCTTGTCGGAGCTTTTCTTCTCTTCTGTCACAGGCATCATACATCACAGGAGATCTTGGACTACCAAATCTATTGAGAGTTTGATGCGCCATCGATGATTGGCGTCCATTTCCTGGTGATCATGTTGGATGGTACATATTTCACTTTGGGCCAATCAGAAGCCAACCAATCACTTTGGGTCTCATATGCCATCGGAAATTGGAATTATGTTAATTTCAGCCAATCAAAGACGGGAGTCATCTGCCATATGAGGTGGTGATGATATCAATTCCAGCCTATCATGATAATTCTAAGCTCTTCGATATATCTGAATTGTAAGCTGATACTTGTCTATTTCTCCTCTTAATTCATGCTATTTGAATGTTTACTAAACCTAAATTGTGATGTCACCTTCTTTGAATTCTCACGTTACACAAACAATTATTGAACAACTGTTACGTCTCGTTTTATACATTACATGCGAGTGAAACATTTAAAATCTGAAAGATGAGTAAGAATTATATATTCCAGAGACCGAGATCGCTTTTCTTGATTTCAAGTGTTTATGATACAAAAAAGCTATTTACATGATCTTCTTTTTAATAAATAGGTGTGTTGTGGGTTCCTTTTAAATATACAAATTAATTAAAGTCTATTTACAAATACTTATTTATTGTAGTGCTGTAGTTCATTAAAATTGATTTGACAAAATATCATTATCATATTTGGCTCTTTTCTTCCCACTGCTGGTTGAAGACCTCCCCTATTTCTTTCCACATATCTTGGTCTGGTACTATCCTTATTCATGTAGCTCCTGAAAAAAGGTAGATTTCATTTCCCATCTTTCATTTGGACGTCGTCCCTGTCGTTTCTCTTATTTGGAAATCCACGACATGTGTCGTCCATTTCCATCTGTTCGGCTATCAATGTGAGCAGCCAATCTCCACTTCCTGTTCTTCGCAGTCTTTATTACATCACATACCTTTTTTTGGAGCGTGAATAAATTCATTTTTCCTTCTCTCTGGTTATTCCTAGCATGCATCTCTCCATTGTGCTTTGTGGGACTCTTAATCGTTGAATTGTTTGCGCATTCAAGGTCCAAGTTTCAAAACCGCACATCACCACAGATAGAACAAATTGATTAGAAACTTGTTTCGAATATACCTACTTTCTTTCTATATATACAAGTCTCTTGAGATTCATTGGTAATTTGCTTTTGAAAATATGGTGTACTTTTCCAAACGAGCTCAACGTCATTTTACATTTTCTATTTAGTTAATCAGTCAACTTGGCGTTGGAGTTTTGAGCTACCCTAGGTAAATATACTCATCAATTACACCTAATGTCTCTTGCTAATTATTATTTCCTCCCTTGCAGCATGTTGATTGTACATTACTTTGTTTTAACTAAATTTATTTAAAGTCCTATTTTAGAAGTCTCATTACTCAGCTCGTCCATTCTGATTGGTAGTTCTTCTTCACTTGAATTAAGAGGAGTATATAATAAGCGAATCGTAGATGATGAAGATATTCGCCATTAATATTTATTCCAACTTTATCCCAGTTTCATTTTTTCAAACACCCTCTCTAGGATCGCACAAAACAGTTTTCGAGAAATTGAATCTTCTTCCCTTACCCATTTCTACTTTATTGTTTTTCACTGCCTTGATACAGTGTAATGACAGATGTGGGTGATGAGTAAATAGTGCACCGTATCTTGAAGTATGTACTTTCGATGTCTTGATTTTAAAATATTTAATTACTGCTGACAAGGAAATCGAATCCAAAGCACTTTCAAAATCTATTGATCTTAGCCATAGTGGAAGTTCATGTTTCCTTAGTCCTTTCAATAACTTCCGTCAATGCTTGTATGTGGTCCATTGTATTTAAATCCGGTTAGCTCCTTTCCCTGGTTAAAATCCAAGTCTTGTTCCATAAGAATCAAAATAACGTTTGTGCACATTTTGTATTGAACTGACAGTAAACAACTAATTGGTCTCTAAATTTTGAGCCGCCCTTTGTCCCCTTTCTTGCACAACAAATACATATATGTTGTATTTTCGTGTGTGTCTTATGATTTAATTATACAGCGAGGTTACTCCTTCGGCAAAGGATACTAACTATATTCCCATTTCTCAGTAAACAACGATAAACAATAGTTCCGTCTTTCCCACTAGGTGTAACAAGATGACGAGCTCAAAATATATAATTGTGTCAATAGAGAACTAGCGAATACGTAGAACAGCTGCAGCAAATGGAAAGGATGTTTTGTTGCTAAGAACAATAATTAAAATTATTGCATTATATTTAAATTACAAGATTTGACTGGATGCTATTTATATATTCTTAAAGATTAATTGACGTGCGTTTTGTTATAAATTGGAGAGTAAATTTGATCCTTTGACTACGACAACATTTTAGGATCTTTAGTTCGTTAAATATTTTTGAAGGAGCACTAAATGGGTGCATTATGCCCGTGCTTCTATTATTTTATATTTAGTGTTTATCTGAGTAACAGTTTATTCTGAACGTTATTATCCAAACTGTTGGCAAACAAGTAAAATACAATTAGTAAACAATTTGCTATCTTGAGCTAATGTGAACTAAACATTTTCTGAATTATTGTATCTTCTTCCAAATGGTACAAAGCATAGAAATAATCCCCTAATTTATTTTTCCGGTATTATCCTCGATTTACAAAATTAGAATTTAGTTTTCTCGAAACTACGTTCTATGACTACAAGTTTTACATGTAAACGGACGATATTTTAAATCAGTATTCTAGACGTTACAATGCAGCATTGCACTCTCGCAAGACCTTGTTACTTTGATTTACGGAGCAACATTATATTTTTGTAGTTCATCATTAAGAATTAAAATTCCGCTGCTTCTATAATAGTACTTTTCTTTAAATATTATTAGGAAAAATCAAATCATTTAGGATAACGCTCTTTCCTTTGGGAGCTTGTAATGAATGATGCGTGGAGAGGAACGTACTATGCTCCACCTATCCTCTCACAAGCGGAAGTCACGAGATGTGGTCGCAGGTACCCGAATCAAACGTAGGGTATCTGATAGAGAATGGCGAATACGAATCTTCAAAGTGCGTAGCAGAGCTAAGGGGGAGTGCGAAACCTGGAAAATCACATAAGTTAAATACAGATAACCGTTATTCAGAATAAAAAAAACCTTCTTTCGGGAGGTGATTCTTGACACTGAAAGAAGTAAAAAAAGTTCCTATAAACGTGGGTGAAACTCTGCTTCATTTTGGAGATACAGAGTTTCCAACTTTGAGCCCAAAGTTGCCGTCAATAAGTCAGAAATGAATCATTCAATGGAAATCCGGTTTGTTAAAATTTGTTTCTAGAAACATGGTAGATATCAGAAGTGGCGAGACTGGATTTTAACACGAATGACATCAGCCTGTTGCTGATTAAGAAATAATTCATAAGCGCCTCCAGTGTTCACGTGCTCCCCAAGTATAGCTTTTTTCTTGTTTGTGTACGCCGAGAGTTAGTTCACGCATCATCTCTTCGGACAATACCGGAAAGTTCGGGAGATCTGCCGTATCCATCGGAGCCCATTTCATTTTGCTTACCAACCTTTCTTGTTTAACGTTGTTTGGAGTTCGTGTTCTTTGTGAAGAAGAGACCGCATACTTCGTGCAATGAACTCGTCGTGGGAGGTGTCAAGTATGAGTGGAGGCCGAAATGTATTGCAAAGCGCGGAAACAATGTGTTATCATTTTTGGGGTTTTACACACTTCTGTTCTGCTCTTGGACCAAACTTTGCATCCTGATCCGTGCCTTTTATGAAACTTCGTTTGGTGGACTGTTTACTGTGACCTCCCGCCGTGTGACCTCCCGCTGGTCTGTCTCTGGTCGGTGTTGAAGGTGGATCTGATGGTTGATCATGGGTTGAAATTGAGGGTTGGATTGATTGTTTGTCTTTGTTTGGAGTTGCGGTACAGACAGATGGATTCCTGTGGGCCGAGGTTGCAGGCTGGTCGGACGTTGTATGTTGCGTAGCAGTTTTGGTCATTTTGGGTTTCTTTGGCAATCCTTGTAACAGCGAAGGCACAATAATTATTTCGTTCCACATCTCGCTGTATATGTTCATGGAACATGTCTCCTTAGTTTCGCGTTCTTCAAATGCTTACTACACTGTTCACATTTCACTGTCTTCGATTTTGGGGGGATTGTGCCTGACAGTATTATATCCACATAACTTGGATTACAACGTTAAGTGTTAGTTACACGATCCACACTTTTACACTCTAGCACACACTGACTTCGAAAGGGGCCTATTGTTGACTAGTAGTCTATAGAAAACAGACATGAACAACGTAATTGCTATTTACGCTGTCCACACTATATATTTACAGTCTAGTACACACTAGGCTATACTCGTATACAGTACACTAGCATTATCTGCTATTATTCCCATCTTCCTTTTGACTGCTGGTTTGGACTAAGACTAACCGATCACAACGGCAACTAACTGTGTTCAACACAATCTGTTTTGTAACTTGCGGGCACACGTGACATCATATTTTCACACCACAGTATTCTGAACAACAGCAACTTCCCGTACCCTGTTCTGCGACGTTTACAATACCATGTTGTAAGCTTTTCACAAAGAATTGCTCGCTCCTCCCACACAGCAAGAGCAGAAGGGATTAACAAACCGGCGTTATAATTCTAGGTCTTGCAATATTTTCATTTGATAGTTTGCACAATTGCTTCTTTTTTTTTCTTCACTGTGGATTCATTTTATATATACCAATAAAGTGAAAAGTTTATTTTTATATATAGCAGATTTCCAGAACATTCAGAGTTTGTAGTATGTTCAAGTAGACATATCAGACTACAGTTTGGCATATTTCTGGTGTTGTTCTGAGTGCCCGCTATATTGTTACTACAACTCCGAAAACGAATATTGATGGCGAAATACAGGTTCTGCGAACCTAAACAAATTGCTCTCATAATGTACCAGATACACCTGTGGTCCTGCTATTTGTTTATGTTATGTGCTTATATCAGCGAAACAAAACATTATTACGACTTTTCCCGTCATGTTATCGCTTTCCACGCAAATACCCGTTTAACACGCACTCAACTCCACTTTTCGAAGCTTGGAGTAAGGGATAACTTCCTGGCGATCTATAGGGACAGCCAGAAAGGATCTCAACACAATCTAAACGAACTTTGACGTGGAATATCGTATAGATTGCAGGTCTCAACTTTCATAACAATCCATTGCTAGGCAGAAAATGGGCCTTCTCATGACCCATCCTTTGATCTAGCATAATCGGAACGTGAGCTGTATGGGTGAGGACATAACATATTATTTGCAGGATTTCTAGTTCGGGATTGAAGGAAGTTGGAGAACTTATTTTGTTATATTTTGGATAAGTCTGAAAGTTTTCCTGCTCCTCCATTTCTCGAAACTTCTCTGTGGACAGATTGGGAACTAAGTCAGGAAACTCACACGGCAGGTCACTATCCGGACAACAGGTATTTTGTACCTAAATCAGATAGAATTTAGTGTTTTAGGTGTGAACAACCTGTATATTCTTTCAGTGTATATCAGTAATCTTTTCGCGTGGGATGTATTGATGAATCACGGATATAAGAAAAGTAATGTTAATTTTTGGAGCACGCGTAACTACCCATTGATCAATTTTCGAGTTGGGACTCTGTTTGGCTACCTGTTAAATCTATTTCTTATTAGCGAGCACGATAAGATACCCATTCAAATATTCATTTATCTTTTGCTATACAAATTCGTTTCTTTTTATTATTCATGCACCTGTATATATATATATATATATATATATATATATATATATATATATATGTATATGTATATGTATGTATACATCCGTGTACCATTGTGGAATACTTCACATGCTGTATCTTTGTGGCATCCACTATTGATTGTATGTATAATTATTTGTAAACACGTATATTAGACTTATAAATTATCGTTATTAACGCCATTTATTTAGATTATAGAAAATCCAATTTCCCCCCTCCCTATTCATACTAGTCAATGTGACATCCTAGTCAACGTGAATCCCCTCTACTTAAAGATCGGGACCCATATCACAGCGGGACCCATATACGAATTTTGCATACTATCATTATGAAACCTTCCTATGTCCAGTCGTACCAACCTTTATGCTTCATGCCAGTACTTAGAAACATGATGGTATCAGGAAGCGATAAATGGAAAATTGAGGGGTGTATAAGCATTTTATAACCTTTCCTGCATATTATTTTTCAAAATAATTTATACCTAGCTGCCGTGGCTCAATGGTAGAGCACTGGCATAGGAATGGGGAGGACGCGGGTTGAAACCCGGGTCCGGCTATCCTGACTGAGGTTTTACCTGGTTCCCCCTCGGTCACACGATGCAATTACGGTACCTATAATAAGGCCAGGGTCGACTCCTTTCCACATCCATTCCTACCCTATCTTGTCTTATGTCGTAGTTACTTAAAGGACGTAAAATAAAGTTTAAAAATAAGTTATGGTGAGAGTGATTCCATGAATTATTGAAAATTGTAGGGCAACACTTACATTTTCAGTTTTATTTCTAGCCACGGAAGCTCTTTTCAAAATACAATCTCTCTGCTCCTTGGCCATTCATGCCGACCTAGTTATTTTTGGGTTTATTTTCTGTTTATAGTAAGTACCATTATTTTTGCTTTTGCAACTGCTTTCATTCTTTTCCATTGTTGATCATTAAGTAAACAACAACATATTTTAAAGCTTCATTCTTGATGTATACATTATAATATTTGTGTTCCTGGAAACAAAGGACTATTTGTTTCTCAAAGTTGAGGAAATGAAATATTGAAAATAAGAAAGCAAAAATGATTACTGTTACGCATTTCCGTTAAGAAATGAGAAGGAGGGACTCAAATATGAGGAAAAAAAGTACTTAAAATGAAAGAAAGCATTTAGTTCACTTTTGGGGAAATCCATTTATACCAGTGTAGTCTTAATGAAGCTTACACCATTTGGCTAGTGTGACCGAGAGAAACCAAAGAAAAACCATTCACGACGACCGGCACTCGAAACTATTCTTAAAAAAAGTATACCTGTTGAAATGCTATACATATTTGTTAACGTGCTGAGATTTGCACAATCATATCAATCATGTTTAGATACAAAATATTGCCCTGATAGGTAGTTCAGCAAGGGTGAAGATTGAAAAATAAAAGTGCAATTTTCCATCAGAAAATTCTGTTTTAAAATCACATCTAAATGCAAAGTTCCAGCGTTGTATCGTGGAGTGGGATATTTATATACCCAGTGGGATTTAGTAATCGTAATTTTAACTTTCGTTCAGATATGCCATACCAGGGAGGGACATCTATGCTAGTTTTGGAAACATTATCTGAAGACATGCGTCAAGACATTTGTCCCTTGCTGTATCGCCTCAGTATTTGCCTGGTGTGAAACTAAAACCTCAAAGATCTTTGGACAGGATGGACAGCCAGTAGGATCGTTCCCAGGAGCTTCCGATTGCAATGCAAACTCTACCAATTGAGTTACAACTGCTCGGTGTGTTGTTACTTTAATGTAGGTCATAGCGCTCCAATATTTATTATTCTTTCAATATGAGGTACTACTCTCAAATAAAGGATCATCATCATTTTAGGCATCATCAATTACTAAAATAGAATATTTTCACAGCATTTGCTCGACTTCATCGTTTTTGACAAGTATGGAGTTATTGCACTGCTGAACTATCAGATATAATGTGAGAGGAGATTTTTGAAGAATCAATAACCCCGGGATGGTCTGTGCGCTTAGTCAGGGGTTCAAGTCCCGGCGGAGTCTACTGAACGGAGTGATGCGGATCTCCTTTAACACAAGGTGTTGGTCCAATTCTTAGAAGCCCAATTACCTTGTCCTGGCCTGATCCAAAATGCCCTGAAGTTATAAATAAGTTCAAATAAATGTCCGACCTATACAACTCCTTAAGAACACAGGCTGTAATGTCCAATTCCTTGGTATTGTTGTTGCTAAACGAATGGGAGTCAAGATCTGTGTTCAAGGTACCATCCTTTCTTAACATAATTCACGACGAAAACTGAAAATTAACGCAGTTTTCTCGTAATGAACATTTTGCTCATGTGATTCTGCATTATTATTATTATTATGCAATAGTTATATCTTTTGCAATTAAATGAGAACACTTTAATGTGTTAAGGGTGAAAAGAGGTAAGAGTTGCGATCGTGCCAGAAACGGTGCATGGGCACGTAGAAGTAGTGATCCATACATTCTCGACCTATATTGCATGAAGTGAAGTAGGGTTTTCAGTCCCTTGCTCGACCGCCTTTACCGTCCAAGGTACCAAGGAGAACGGGGTACTCACTTCTGCTGCAAACCCGAATCGATCCCGTTACATATGGGAAGACTACAGTGAATCAGCTGTGATAAGACAACGCGGGTGATTGAAATGTGTTGTGGTTTCCAGATGTAAGAAGATTTTAATAGGTGTAACAGGATTTAATTGACTTTTTGTTACATTTATTTTTAATATTCCAGTTCTGGAAAATGCTTTGCAGTATTATCTATGCGTATACCGTGAATATCGCACCTAAGGTGTATTGCGACAAATGGTAAACTTTTTCTTTATCGCTGACTTAGTCGATTATTGTTATAGTTTCTAAGTCAGGCCAAGGCCGTCATAGAAGGGAGGAAAGGATGTGCGAAGGAATCGGTCCTATCCTTAGTGAAGGAACCATCCTAGCATCTGCATGGTTTGACCAAGGGAAAACAGGGACAACTTCAGTCAGGATCGACGTTGAACGCGTGTCTATATATTCTCATTATTTAATTATCTTGTAATGCCATATAACTTTTGATATTCTACAAATATTCCTATGAACAATGAGCGTGACAGGTGTTTATTGAACAGCACATTTTAGTGACACTTCGCTTCAGTCGGGTTTTGTATTATACATGTACAGTCAGCGAAAACAATTCTTGAGCCTCGGCAATATTTCGTTTTGAATAACTTTAAAATAGTTCAACCTATTTATGTTCTGTTTCGTGTAATTTGCAGAAAGTTATGCTCTCTTTAGGTTAGTGGAAACTTTACTAAAATCAGTTCATCGATTTAATTACCTCTCCAAAGACTTTGCAAATCAATTTTTACGAAAAAGGAAGAGCTTTTGTCACTAACTGCATATATCACCGGCAATGTATTAAATCAGGCATTCTATATAATGGGTGATGATCGTAGGCAAAATATTTATAATGTGAAGAATCTTCCTATTCTATTTTGGTTAGAAATCTGAATAATGAATTGTTTATTGATGGGTTTTAAACAACTTTGGCACAGGAAGGAATAGGGTAAAAACGTTTGTGTTAAGGAATCGTCCCTTGCTTTACTGAAATTACCATCCTAGAATTTGCCTGGTGTAACCGAGGAATAAGGTGAAATGAATCAAAAGGAATAATATAAGCTATCCGTTTCAGAACATAATCTGTATATGCAACCGCACTGTTGCAATACAGGCAGATAATTACTTCATAATAAAATCAAAAGTAATCAAACAAGCTACATAATAGTTTAAAAAAGAATAGCTCCACCATATAAATCAAATGAACGTTCAGAAAGGAAATAACATACCGTCATTTTTTACAAAAGATAATGCTTTGCTGGAAAGGACCTACCAGTTTTAGATTTAGTCATAGTTGTTCCCAAAGTTTCAGACCATGATGAATCCAATGATGTATGGCTCATCTCTGTCTGTTTTGTAGTTACTGAGATTTAAGAAAAACTAATAGACTGAAGACTATATATTTCCGTTTTCACTTACGTTTACACGGGGACGCTAAGAACTACCCAGACAGTATCGTCGTGGACTTTGGATCAGCATTGGGTAGGTACGCGAGTTCGACACTGGGGAGGCATATAGGTTTGAGTCCTGCTGCCGTCCATACAGATTGAGTATTTCCGGGCTTTACTCAGTTTCAGGAGACCAGTGCCGATATAATACGTTACAATCAATTTGCATTTGAAAGGAATTTGCAAAGAAAAACTTTGTTAATTTCTGCTTCATTTCAAGATATCGTTTTTTTTTCTGTTGATCTGCACAAAATTGCAAACAAGTCGGTTTGCTGGGAATGGCATTTCAAATTGGAAAATATGGCATGTTCATGTAGTTCGAATGCCAAAACAAACACAAACCCTCTCTGTCTCTGATTCTTTGTTTCTTCCTGGTGGATAAATACTCTCTAATGATATTCTGCATTCATATTTAAAGCAGGATTTAATACGTTGTCAACTTTCTAAATGTAGTAAGTCTACATAAAATGTACTAAAACTTTGGTTTCAATATGTGAGACACATTTAATGTACGAAAGTATATTCTAACATTGCCTCTTTCTGACATATGTGAATGAAAATTAGTGTTAAAAGCACTTAGAATATTAGTGCAAAATAATTCTGTCCTTTAAAGGGGACGCCCCAGTGTACATCCTTTGCTAGGCCACAACGATCGATTACAATACAAGTGAAATTGACGAGAACTTGTATTATGCCGTTTGATTCAATTCGCCTTATCTCTCAGTCGCACCAGGCAAATGCTTTAGTGGTACTTACAAAAGGGGCCGACTACCTTCCAACATCCTTTTCACCGCCCTATTCTGGCCTGAACCTAAGATGACTACATGCCATAAATAAAATTCAATTATACCATTTCATTGAATGTTTCTTCAAGAGTCTCGTTTGACTAAAATTAGGCCATTTATTTGATGTTTTACCCGGCAATTGATAAAACACGATGCATTACATGACTATTGTAGGGACATAAATGTTCATTTTTTTCTTTATCCTTAGAAAATCTTCAACGCTGTGGAAGACTAAGCGATTGTTTAGGAAACGCTATTGTATTTTTTAGGTTACGAATCACCTTTCTCATATGTGGCATCGCGGCTCAAAGAGGCAGACAATTCATTGAAAGGGGTGCTACCTAATAATTTGTATACAGGGTGATTCACGACGAAGCGGCTATAATGTGGTAAGTGATTCCTCACATCATAACAAGAATTAACAATTAAGTTCCTTGGATAAATTTGTATCGGAGCTACGGGCTCTCAACGGCATCGTCACAAATAATCTCCACACATAATGACCCAAGCGGTGTCGGTTTAACAAATCACACTCACCCAATCCATCCAATCAATCCATCCATTGTACCCAATCCATCCATTCAAGCAATGTACATTAATAGGTTTCGTCATGCAAGAATTATGTTGTCATTGAATTTAATGGTTTAATAGGGCAAGCAAAGAAATAGCCACCAAGATGCATTCGCCAATAATAAACATAACTTAAATAAGTGTATTGGGTACTATTTCGAGTGTGATTTGATTAAGCGATACCGCTTAGGTAATTAGGTGTCGAGATGAGACGTCATATTTGACGATGACGCCATGACTTTGAGAGTGTATAGCTCCAAAACTATGCACATTTGGAATTATTTTCAGAGGAACTTTCTTCTTCTTATGATGTGAGGAATCTCTCACCGCAGTATGGCCGCTTCGTCGTGAATCACCCTGTATACCTTGCCCAGGAGTACCATGGACACTCTAGTACTCAAAAGAAAGCAGGGTGCATCTCAGGCTGCCAGGCCGATCCGCTTCCTTAGTCCTTACTCAAAGTCAGCTACCAGCACCTAGCCCGTGGTCCAGGGGGTAACGTCTCCTACTGTGTAGAGACAATGGGTTGGTACGTGGGTTCGAACTCCGCGGGCGACCATCGTGACAGATTTTCCAGGGGTTTCCTCAGTTTCACCAGATAAATGCCGGCATAGTAACTTAAGAATGGCAATTTCCGATACCTTCCTTATCATTGCCATTACTCTATCCTGACCTGAGCCAAAGTTGCCTGAACGACACAAAATCAACTCAAATACCAGTGACTGAATTTACTGGACCACGGGAGCTGACAAGAGATGCTAGTTTTGAAATTCCCAAAAACCGTTAGGAAGGGAATTAATGTGTGCATTTTATTTCTGATAATATACGTTGTGCGTACCCGTATTTCTTCCTCTTTCTTCTTGCACTACTTTTCTTCTTTACATATTCCGTCATCCGATAGATTATAGGCTCCCACCACCACCGGGTTTTCGAAAAGCTCGAAAAAAAAGCGTTAAACCGGACTTTTATTACTTTTACCCGTCGCACCTCTATTACTTAAGGGTTGTTTAGCAAGAACCTTTTTAATATTATCATGCTATTGTTAATTTTAATCTTGTAGTAGATGTAGTAGTTTTTAATTTCCCCTCGGGCTTGTTTTTACTACTCAAATTAAACAAGTTAACGGTGCGATGCAATTATCAATCGCGATGGTTCCGGTCCCTTGATAACATCTGAAACACAAAATATGTGACATTTTCTCATAGTTTGGCAACGATGAAAACTCGGGTTCTTAGGGCCACAGTGTTGTTACATTGTCCCCAAAAATGTGAGTGCCAAGTTGGTGTGGTTATGTCGAAGTGTATAGAAGGAATTTTAAATAAAATGAAAAAAAGTTGCAACACTGATATCTGGAGAACAACGTCGGACCCGGAATATCTTTGCGATCTTGCTCAGTGCCAAACGAAGACAATTCTTAATTTTGGGTACATCGATGGACGCGTGTGGAATTGTATAGTTTTGCCACCTCCTTTACACCCCTGGGGGCTGTGAAAACAAAGAGTAAGAAACCCGCTTCTAATGAATTGACGAGACTTTTCTAATTACACCTTAATCAAGTCCCTACGTTTTCTAGTTCCTGAGGTATATTAGTATAAGTTTTACCCTAATCTCCCGTTTCACCCTATAGGGTGTCTAATAAAAAGTAGGAGAGCCAATCCTAATGAACTGACTAGGCTATCCAGTAACATGTCAAGCAAGTCCCTAAGTCTTCTAGTTCCTGATATAAGAGTCTGAGTTGTACCCCAATCCCCCGTTTCGCCCTATAGCGGGTGACTGATCCAAAAAAGTAAGATAGCCATTCCTAAGGAAAACGAGAGCTTTTAAATGACACCTCAACTAAGTTCCTACGTCTTCTGGTTCCTGAGATATAATTTCTTGCAACATACAGACAGGATTGGGATATAAAGTCCCTTATTTTAGTTTTTGCTATCAAGGGACCTAAAACTAACACCCCAAATTGTTCTTTGCTTCCATTTTGAAGCTCGCTGAACCCAAATCTTTTTCCTTTTTTGTACCCCTACTGTGTTTGAATAGGAGGGGGGCGTCAAACACAAAACTTCAATATTTGAGGTTGAAAACTCCTGGGGACTCTGATACTAAAACTGTTTTCAGTTTCTCCATACCATTTATACTTTTAGTCATTACAATTTATTTTTTGATTGCGAGGAGTTCTCGCACTAAACCCCTAAGAATGCACAGAGCTACTTAAGATGGTCTCATGACCTTAATTTCTGCACTGTTGCTTCGTAACTTGGTTCCTATGTCCTTTCGTTCTTTCCCAATGGAACGATAAGGTCAAGTTTGCTCTTTTTTCACCTAACCCTCTTTTCGGGATCGAAATAGGAGCCCTTCACTGTTTTCAATATGTATGTGCAAAATCACACAAACACACACAAAGACACTTTGAGTTTTGTACGTTTTGAGGAACAAGACAGCAAGAACTGGTGGGAGAAATGAGCGCATGCGCAGTTAAGTGTGTTAGACAAGACGCGTCAGGTTTGCCAACGTCTATGCGGATTCCATTAAAGACATTGAATGAGTGAAAAAACTATACACCTTTATACGATTAGCGAGCGCAGCGCCAAGCACGGAATGTTCAGGAACTTAAAGTATACATTTCGTATGCACTTTTCTATCAAACGGAAGCCAGTATTCAATTTTACAAGTGAAGTTTTTTGAGGTACTTGTACGTTGTAGAGTACGAATAACACGGCCTGTAAAGTAAGACCCGCTTACGGATCTAAGAAACACTGGGGTCCCATAATGACGGCAAATAGTAAATATAAGTGAGTCGCAATGATAGTGGGATATTATATATATATATAATATAGTTGTGATGAGTTGACTCAGTGGTGTGTAAGCGCGTCAAAATGGACACTAGCAAAGAGAAAATACGCTCTATTTTACAGTTTTTCTTCGATAAAGGCGAAAACGGAAGCCAGGCGGCTGCAAATGTGAATAGTGTTTATGGTCCTGATACTGTAACAGCCAATCACGCGCAATTTTGGTTTCGTCGATTCCGTGCCGGTAATTTTGACGTCAAAGATGTACCACGCACTGGAAGGCCACGTGTCGAACATGTCGATAAACTCATGGACATTGTCGCGTCCGACCGTCATGTAAGCACTGTCTCGATTGCCCAAGAGCTAAACATTGCACAAAAAAACCGTGTCGAACCATTTGCATAAGGCTGGATACAAAAAGAAGCTTGATGTATGGGTGCCACACGAGTTAACGCAAAAAAAACTCATGGACCGAATTTCCATCTGCGAATCGCTACTGAATCGCAACAAAAGCGACCCACTTCTGAAGCGGTTGGTAACTGGTGATGAAAAGTGGATCACTTCCGACAACGTCACGCGAAAACGGTCGTGGTCGAAGCGCGGTGCGCCGGCGCAAACGGTGCCCAAGCCAGGATTGACGGCCAGGAAGGTTTTGCTGTGTGTTTGGTGGGATTAGTAGGAAATTATATACTTTGAGCTGCTCCCCTACAGCCAAACCTTAACTCGGAACTATACTGTCAACAATTGGACCGTCTGAAGCGAGCAATCGCCAGAAGCGCCCAGCTTTGGCAAATAGGAGAGGCTTTGTGTTCCACCAGGACAACGCCAGGCCACACACATCGATAGTGACTCGCCAGAAGCTCCTGCAGGTTTTTTGGGAGGTTCTTATGCATCCATCTTATAGTTCGGACCTGGCACCGAGTGATTACCATCTGTTCCTGTCCATGGCGAACACGTTTGCTGGTGAAAAATTCGAGTCAAGAGAGGTTTCTGAACATCGACTGTCTCAATTTTTTGCCAATAGGGACAAGGGCATCTATGAGAGAGGCATCATAATATTACCTGCCAAATGGCAACACCTTATCGAACAAAACGGCGCATATGTTACTTAAATCGGTTCATTCTAACTATGGTAAGTCAAGCCTTCAATGTCGTGCTTGACTTACATATATTATCATATATATATATATTATCATTTGCAAGCATCTTTTTCGTTTTACAATAAATTTGTAGAAAATATATTCTTTGCCTCGGCTCCATCATTGAGCAACAGAATTCAAGGTCACCTTCCAAAGCACTTGTGTGTGCGTATTTGAAGTGTATTACTGAGTTTTCCAGCATTTTTCTCACCTCTCCAACATGTTGCGCATTAAGTCGTTTTGGAAGATATATTCTTTTGTCAGGCGAGATCTTGGGATCTGTGTTTTTTATGTGCTAATCCGTCTTCCGTGGGTGGAATCTGGAAACTCTACAATTTCTTTGCTTACTATTTATTGGTCTTCAGTACCAATGTTTGAAATGTTATTGATATGATCGTAAGAGCATACGGTATTATAAGCGTAAAGAGTAATTTCAAATCTGTTTTGTATTTAAAAATGTTTGAGGAAGTTCAAGTGGGTGTTCTATGCCCATGCTTCTTATTTTAAACGACCAAGAAGTGTGAAATTAGGAAATCTAATTTCCCCCCTTCCCACACCCCAAAAAAGAAAAAAAATATGAAAACGTTATTACTGAACATTTTGACTGACTTATCTGCATTAATATTTATAAAATTCATTAGAGAATGTCAAACGCTGTGCAAAAAAAAAAATCCAGTATAATATTACCCATTTTCCTCTTTGTCCATTGAATAGGCAAATTGTTATAATTATTCAGTTTTTTATGCAGGCTTGATCAAAAGTCTATATAATTTACAAATATATAAAGAATTTATTTGAGTACATTCATCACTACAGCCATGAAGGTACTTGATTTTAAAATATGGTGATTAATTGATTTTATGAAATGTATAATATATTTTGAATATAATTTTTTAAAAGTGTAGAGCAACAATGATGTACTATTGACAATTTATAACTCCCTCCGTCTGAAAAATGCTATAATTAATTAATCATAATTGCGTTAAAAATAATTTCACCTTACACTTTTCTTTTCAAAATTCTGGTTCATATTTCAAATTGTCAGCTGATACAGAGTAAAAGAGTAAACATTTAAATATAAAGAATCTTATGTAAGTTATTCAGAGATAAATACTGTACGCAGATATAGAGTTTGAAAATCATGTCATCAAAAGAGTAAAACAAGTTCTTGGAGAAAACAACTTTTGCTCAAAGAATCCAAGTGATAGTGCTCGTTACTTTCACCCAGAGTATCTAGAGATGAGAGTAATATCAGTTGAGTGGGCCTGAGCAACACCATCTTGCGTAATACGTCGCACGAACTGTGTAATTAAAGCTTCTAAGTCTCTATTTGCAATCAGATATCGTAGCTACGTGACTGAGAGGTCAGCATAGGGAGTAGCAGATCGGGATTCAGAACTCGACCGAGTGAATAGTTTCTTTCAAAATAATATTTTTATCTGTTTATTAATTCATATAATGATTTCGTACCTTTTGCAGGGTATTAGTCAGTATTACATTATTCTTACATCAGTTCTATTACATGATATAAAACACTACAGCACATATAATATTTAAAACACAACAACAACAACAAAAACAAAAGACGGATGAAAAGAGAAGAATGATATTTCCGTGACATACTTCGACATGCGTTATTAGTCATATAGACCCAAATAAAACTAAAGTAAAACAATTGATGCACACACAATACAAGATAAACAGTATATATATATATATATATATATAACAAGGAAATTGTAGGCCCCGTTACAAGAAGTAAACAACAATTTGCCTCTACGAGACACCTAATTGTCCCTCCAACTCCCCTGGAAACAATCATTTTGGGCTAAAACAAAAAAACAGACCGAATTACAGTCACATTTGTCTATCATTTTTTAAAGTACTGTGATTTTGTTAAAAAAAGTCATGACTTTTGAACCTCTTCACCGGTTTTGAAGTGTGACACACAGTTTGAAAGGATTTCAGTGTAGATTACGGAAGTTTCGGCAGTTTATATGGTCTTGGGTAAGTGCTATCATCAGAAAAGTGAAATATGAATTTTTCTTCGAACCTCTCTAACGGGTCTCAAAGAGGTCCTACATAATTTTTTTGTGTCTAGTATAGCAAAAGGCTTGTAAATACAAGTTCAAGCATCAAAATCAGTCTCATAATTTGCTAGATCAAAAATTAACTGTATACAAAGAGTGGTGCTAACAGACTAATTTGTCAGCGTCACTCTAAGAACTACCGTTCTTCTCGATTAAGAAACATAATGACTTATTTGATTCATTGGTAATATTTTCTATATGTTGTTTAAGACATAATTGCAGTTTCACAAGTACACCTACATCCTTTACGTAACTAATATTCCGTATTAGAATATTATCAATGTTATTCTCATAATGATAAATATGTATCTTTCTAGAAAACGTAATATATACACATTTATTATTACAAGCAACCTATTATTAATGCTCCATTTATAACAACTATAATGATCTGTCTGTAGAAATACTCTAGCTTTATCATCTTTGATCTATTTTTAAATTTTCATATCATCTTCATATAACACGCATCTTGAATGCGTAATAACAGCAGGCAGATCATTTATAAATTGTAAAATATTAATGGGCCGAAATTAGATCTTTGGGTATGTCTGAAATATTGTCATACACTGTAGAATAAACTTGATTAAATGCTATAAACTGTTTTCTACCTTGCAAATAAGAACAAATTAACAACATTAATTTATGTGAAAACCCCGTATTTTATAATTTATTAGAATATATTATGGTCGAGTCCCCCAAAGACCTTTACAAAATATGAGTATATAGCGTCAACTGTAGATTTATTTTTAAGTGAATCTGGCACATTTTAAATGAAACTTTCTAGATTTATTAGTGTTGAACGCTCAGAATAAAAACCGTGCTGACTTGTTGAAATATATGGTTTCACATATTTGTAAATTTTACTATGAATTATATGTTCAAATATTTTGGGAAGAGCGAATATGAGATATATTGGCCTGTAATTTTTAATTTCATCTGGGTTACCTTTCTTAAATAGTGGACATACCTTACCTAGTTTTCCATATTGTGGGAAAAGTAGACGTTCTTAAACTAAGATCAAATATATGTAACAGAGGTGTTATTAATCCGTCTACACATCCTTCAAAATATGTAGGAATTATTTCAGAGCCTTTTACGTTTTTAGATTTTAACTTATTAATAGAGGCTCTAATTTCATTACTGGTTATTGATAGACAATAAGAAACTTTTAGTTTACTTCCATGTGAAATAACGTAAGGAGATGAGTTAACCGGATATACACTACTAAATTATCACGCAAAACCACCAGCTATGGATTTGGTAGAATTTAACTGCTGCAAAACTGCAAGAAGGACTGCTCCTCGATTTCTATTTTCTCTATGCTGTCGATACACGTTGTACTAGGCCCTACCTATTATCTATAATTTCTCAATTGTTTATATTGCCCGTTAACAAAGTTAGTAGAATTATATAAAAATGGGAGGCAATCACCCTTGTAAATGGTTCATTTAATTTAGATCTTAACCCTTGAACATTTTGATATCTACATTTTAAGTGAAATTTATCCTTACCTCTATTATCAATATATTAGTAATTAGGGTTAAGTTAGGTTGCTTGTGCTTCATTACACACAATTAGAACACACGTTTTTCTTCTACCTCGCCGCAAGGCTGAAAAGAGACTCGGCAAAGGGGTTAAAATATTTCATGCTGTAGACGTCATTGTCTTATTACAACCGCTGGTGTGACAGACAAAAGACAAGTATGTATCGCACCAAATTTCTCCATTTCATGAGAGGCTGTAAGTTCAATCGTGTAATATCCTGTGTTGCAGGTCGCCAGGTATAGAGGGGCCTCAGATGCGACATATGAATCTTTGAAAAATTAAATTCGCAGCATACCCAGCGAACATTAGAAGATAAGTTACACCAAACTTTTATAATTAACCTTAAAACAGTTGGAAACACAGACAGAATTTTTATGTTTGGACGATTTTTCTACGCATTAGGATGTCAATTTTCGGTTTAGAAATCCCTTAAATTTTCTGTACAGTTAGTGTATGGATTCTATTTTCGTCAAGCATTTCTTGAAACTGCATGTAAAGAATGCTGTTGGAAAGTACTGAGAGATTTTGTTATACCCTAGTATTAAAACATGGAAACTAAGTTTATGCAGTATACCGTTTTAGCAATACACGGACAGAAAGTGCAATCCCACCACCAGAAGCATTATTCTATTTAAATAACAGCAAATTACTCTCCATGATGGATTACACTGATGGTTAAAAAGCAGCATGCGCGAACAGCGTCATGTTAAAATTGAATACTTTTCTGCTTCGTAATAACTGTGATCTCTATCGTGATCAATACAGGGATGAGCACGTGCATGCGATGCATCGCCGAGATGACAGAATACATTCTGTGCGATTGTATTCCACGCCTACAGAACCTGGATGATCAGATCTGCAATAGTCGCTGCTACTTCTAAATCAGCCTTTAGTTGCCCTAGACGGACATGGAAACACATTCAATATCGAAGAGCATTTTTGGATAATCTTGTGGCATGGGATGACCTGTAGCACTTGTGATGAAACTGTGACATAGCAGTACAGTTGGAAACAATACCTAAGATGAAGTCTTAAAATGAAACTGGAGTTCATATTGCAACACTACGTTAGAAAGATTCAGTGTAATTTTATACCGTAAAAGTCATCAAAGGCAAGATCTGCCATTAGAAAATTAAATGGACCTTCAATTACGAACTGACGACAGAAACGAAAAGGGAAGTTCAAAACGGAATCCTCTTTTCGCATAATGGAGAATTTGTAAGAGAATTATCAATCGGTACGTTTTCTGATGTCGTCAGTGACCTACAGAAATGTTTTCAGAACAGTGTTCTTGTCACCCAAAATAACCAATATTTTTCAATTTATATTTTTTTATATTTATAGTAATTTTGTAATATTTAATGGCCCATATCAGTGATTGGAGGCGTGATCATTATAAATATATTTCTCAAAGATACGATCAACAACCCTAGGTATTTGCCGGAGAAGATATAATCGACATATTTTGTCAGCATAAAGCTTTGAGGAAATTTAACTAATAGTTATACGTTGCACTACCGTTATCGCCTTTAATGTTTTAAACTTACGTGAACAATCCAGGATTTTGATTTAAAAGAGCGTTAAATAATATAGTTCAGGTAAAAAGTGTAACTATTTTTTTCTGATCAATTTATGAGAATATAAGAAAATATTTGACTTATTTTGCGGAAAAAAAATCTGCCGAGATGTACATTCCTAAAGATAGTTCTGAAGCTCTACTATGCGGTACTACGTTCGACAGTTTTTATATCAGCAACTGATTACAATAAAGAAGTCATTCTTATTATACGATAGATATGAATATGTAGATTGTGATGTCTAAAGCTTACTCTCGTATCTTTTGTACAGGGTGTACACAAATTCCTACCACTTTCAAAACCATTATACAATCCCATCATTTCATAAATCGTTTACACCCTTCCGTAACAAAGTACGTACTTTCTGCCCGCAGCTTCCAGAAATAACTTCCGAGCACTTTATTCTGTATATATCTTAAAAGTAGAGGACTGTTGTTTTGACTGCAACAAGAACGAAAATTTGGTTCTTTTTGAAAATTATGCCATATTTGGTCGACAATGTGTCATGAAACACGTTTACAAAAAAACGAAAAGTATAGTTGGGGCACTTACTTTAAAAGTTTACCAAATTCTGTTATCGATAAGCCATTGGTTTAAATTTGTTAAATGTTTACCGCAAAATTAGGTTATTTTGAAAATTCGGCTATATTTGGACACTCTTTTTGCAGCAAATGCATTATCAGAAAATATGTTTTTGAAAATACAAGAGAACTCTAAGCATTCTAAAAGTTGCCTAAACCTTATAATCGACCTGGCATTGCTTTACACTTTCAGATTAATATTTTCTGTAAGCAATTATGTTCGTAAAAATAACCGCGAACCACTGAAGGGGAGGGAGAGAAAATTTCGGTAACTGAGGCTGTATTTCACGTCAAATAAATTTATTGGGGATTATTCAAATTTAAAAACGCCTATAAGATTTTCATACCATTAGTAACACGATTCACACTAGGTTACACTACATACACATTTTCAATTTAGTTGCTACATATAGTTCCTGGAGTTCTATAGGCTAAAAGGAAATACAGCATATCGTACAAAATTATGAGCTTTGATAATTTTAGTGCGTAAATATGTATATTATGACTTCTGCTCCAGTGAATAAAGCTAAACCCCTAACTCCTCCTTGGTGGTATACGCTATCATCTTTTATAAAACTTGAAAATATATTAAATTCAAATAAGAATAACAGTCATAATTGTTTCCAATAGTGCGCTTATACAAGTATATTACTATTTTAATATTTTGCGAAACTATCAAGTATAAAATAGGAATTCCATTAGTATGTCATACCCAACAGAAAAACTAAAACATCCCCTGGGGTTAATTTGATTAATGCAAACGATTCTTGAAAGTCATGCGATTCACGTTTGTATGAAGACGTAAAATATGTCATGAGCACAAATCCGTAATTCGGTTCTGTTTTCGGTATATTTAAAAATCATATAAAGAGCTAAAATTTTACTTGAGTTTAAAATTAATTATTCAGATAAAAATGAATAAATTTGAACTTTAGAAAAATATATACATTAAATTTCATGCTTTTCTATATTGACATAAACCAATCTCTTTTTTTTTCCTTAATAATAATCCTTACGCCCTGGCAAGCATTAAAGAAATTTATCACATTATTATGTTAGTGCGTGACCCTCCACATATACATGGTATTATACACCGCAGAATATTTCGTAAAACGCAGATTGATTTTATATGGTGCGTTAATGTCAAAAGCTGAAAAAATAGCATTTGAAACTTTTTTCTAATCACCATTTTATAGCTCATAATTAAAATTAGTAAAAACTCATTTTTTAGTTGTTTTTTTTTTAAAATAATATTTCAATAACAGAATCTCACTAAGACTTATTAAAATATTTCGAGCAAACACATATCGTATACACAAGGCTTCTTCTTATATATTCGCAAAGGGGAAACTGTCCGATTTTGGCGCCTCTTCGAAGAAGCCATGAATGTATAATCTTCATTTGCCGCTTCCAGTCCGGTGCTGGGGGACGTGATTCCCCTTGTGGGAAATGTCAAGTTTTAATTCTGAAGCCCACCCGCACCTTAAACTTCACGGCCACCCGCACCTTAAAGAGTAGAAACTATGTAAAACTGAATTCACTCCCTCCATTTTGTAGTTTATACCCCCCCCAAACTAAAAAACTACTGGGATAATGGGCCCTTTGCTGTCCATTACTTGGGGCTCTGGATCAGAGCCCTGCACGGCCCGGGCGCGCCCGTTCGGCCCGGCGGATTACCCGGCCCGGCCCGGCCCGGTCCGACCCTGTGTACTTGAAACGGGCACTTTCCGGGCCTAGCCGGGCCGAGCACATTCCGGGCCAAGCCGGGTCGCCCCGGACACATATGATGTGGGGCCGAACCTGGCACAAGTACTTCCTGGCCGGATCGGGCGCTAATACTGTCGGCCTATGTTAATCGTAATTTATTTGGATGCAACTTCCAATACAAAATAAACTTTTGATAACTTATCACGTGATATAGATTCCGGATACGGCCATCTTGGCCAAATTAGCAAATTTCGATTTCCGCATTGAAATCCACAAGGAAACGATAATGTGGTCAGCATGACAAGCGAAGCTTGAAATTCGAATCGAACAATCCTAAACGTGTCACGTGATATAGTTTCCGACAGTCATATTAGCAGATAGTTTCATTTATGACCATAATTTATGAGCCCAATGCATAATGTATCTAATTCCTAATGTATCTAATCCCATGCTAAAAATTAATGATTTTTAGAAAATGTTTTCTTATTTAGAGATGATATACATATCAAAGGACTTCAGATTCGTGTTTGCCATATCGAGTTTGGGAAAAGCAGGTTGCAGATGGACGATTAAACGAATTGGAAGCTCTCCAGGACCGCATTTTGAATTTTTTGAGACAAATAAAAATATCTGCTAGGAAAGTGGAACAAACGGCATTTCGCTCAGAATGACACACCGAGAAAAATAGCTATCTCGGATTTTCCATAATACATGTCATCACTTAGTTGCGGCTGCCATTTTGTGAATTATTTATATTTTAATATCTCGCGTTATAATGGTCATATCAAGATAGATGAAACGCTATCTTACTCTGGAATGCATCCAAAAGAAGAAAATTCCAATCAGAATACCAAACATCTACCTATTGAGATCGGTACAATGTATAGGTATATATTTATATATACAGTATATATATATCATATATTTACACGCTAGAGGCCATAATTTTAAAGATATTTGAACCAAGTTCTTATATGTTGTTTCTAGACTTAATGGCTCGGTTAAGTTCGTTAATGAACAAAATCGGTCGCCACCTTGGATCCAAAATGGCCGCCGAACCCATTGTTGTATAGAATACACAGCCTAAACCGCTGGGGCTATTGAAATCAAATTTGACATAAAGGTACAACATTACTGTTTGATTACGAAAATGCTACCTAGTTAATCCGAAAACGCCATCTTGGATCCAAAATGGCGGAAGCAAGAAATCTATTTTCCATATCGTTTGAGCTAGAGATACGAAATTTGGCATGAAGGTGTATTGTCACTAGAAAATATTACGAAATGTTGAAAAAGTATCCACCTTGGATCCAAATGGCCACCGAACCCATTGTTGTATAGAATACACAGCCAAAACAGCTACAGCTAGGAATATCAAATTTGGTAACAAGGTACATTATCACTTGTATGTTACTAAAATATTACATGATGTATCCAAAGACGCCATCTTGGATCTAAAATGGCGGACCTAAAAGTCCATTTTCCACATCGTTTGAGCTAGAGATATGAAATTTGGTATAAATGTGCATTATGACGAGTAGTTTAGGCAAATATTAAAACATTTGGGAAAATTCACCATCTTGGATCCAAAATGGTCGCCCCAAAAATGGCGTAATATTTTCCATACAACAATGGGTTCGGCTGCAATTTTGGATCCAAGTTTGCGGCCGATTTTGTTCATTAACGAACTTGACCGAGCCATTAAGCCTAGAAACAACATATAAAAACTTGGTTCAAATATCTTTAAAATTATTGTCTCTAGCGTGTAAATATATGATATATATATACTGTATATATATATATATATAAATATATACCTATATATTGTACCGATCTCAATAGGTAGATTTTTGGTATTCTGATTGGAATTTTCTTCTTTTGGATGCATTCCAGAGTAAGATAACGTTCCAAAATGGCCGTATCCGGAATCCATATCACATGATACGTTATCAACAGTTTATTTTGTATTGGAAGTTGCATCCACTACTGCTGCTGCTGCTACTACTACTACTACTACTACTACTACTACTACTACTACTACTACTGCTACTGCTGCTGCTGCTGCTGCTACTATTATGACTACTGCTATTACTACTACTAATAATAATACTGCTAAAACTACTATTATTACTACTACTACTACTAGTGCTAATACTACTACTATTACTACCACATGATGTATGGACAGAACAACCACTGATAACAAATAGACAGACAGAATGGAGATATAGAAAGAAACCCTTGGGTAACCTTTCACACGATTTTCCCATTCAAGAAGGAAAAATAGAAACTGCAATGTTATGAAGACACATGTGTCATTTCCCATTGAAATTTGAAGCATTGAATTGAATTATCAGACTTGGTTGTACTCAAGCCGGGTAAGCCCTGCCGGCCCGTTTGTGACGGCCCGTTTGTGCCAGGCTCGAGATTCGGGCCGGGCCGGGCCGTGTTCGGGCCTGGGTTTGAAGAACTTTGCTCTGGATACCCTCCAAGAGCTGATTGCACTAACTTGCAAAATTTGTCACTGTTTCTTTGACTTTTTGCTACTGGCTTTCATTTATTCGTAGAATTGCTTCAATCTGGATTTAAAATTTTTTAACCTTTGGAACACAAGGATTTTGGTCAAAAATTAAGTTTTGTATTAATATCTGATCCAGAATCTGTAATGTTATCCGTTATTTTATATCTATCAAAATGTACGAAAGGAAAGCAATACTTACAAGGAAAACTCATGTAATAATTCAGAGATGAAAATACCTGGCGCTGTTTTTTTTTCTCTTCACGTAGAAATTAACCTTAACACATTCATATTTAATGTTGTTTTTTATGCGGCTATATACGTTCAGGTAATTTAGGGGAAGTACGGAATAAAAAATGTCAGTGTGTGGGGACAAATTTAACATTATATAATACACACACATATATATATAGGATTCTTACTGATTAAATGTTCTTTCACAAGGAATGTTCTTCAACGTCTCTATTAAACGGTGTGCTTAAGACGCTTTTTTAGAAATTATAAAAGATGCTAAAAGGCAATTGAAATTAAACATGTGTTCTAAATGAAAGTGCGTGGCGCACAGAATGTAATTAATATACGTACATACTGTGTTCAACTATTTTGATAGAACTTTAGATTCGCACCCACAAGGTCGTTGGTTGAAAACAAGCGACCACCCGTATTGACTAAAGCTTTTATTTATACGAGGCAAATGCCTTTATCCTTCTTTTTTTTTAATATTCAGTAAGTATAGCCAATATGTGTGATGTATCTGGAGTTAGATAAATACATAAATAAAATATTTTGTAAAAATGTTCATATGGTATTATTTATGTGGGAAGAATTTAAAAATGTATATTTAATTCTGTTTGGATTGTCGGTCGGGCATTGAAATAATAGTTAAGAGCCTGCCTATCGAACCTCTAGTAAAACTGTAGAGAGAAAAAGTAAATCACTATTGTATACGTTAGTGTCAGCACATGAAACTGATACACATATTTATTGAGGTCCAGTTTACGGATACGGATCAGCAAAGCAAAGACACGTTCATTGAAACCCGCTGCCGACCATGTTGCCTAACACCAACTACGTTTAAGCATCGGAATACCGAAATAGTACAAGTAAACTCCTGACCGCTACTTACCCATATGTATCTCCGAAAAGTGATCGCCGTGGGATATCATTCTTCGAACGTAAGAACTTAACCAAATTTAAGTGTTCAACCGGTAAAAAAAACGTTATGCATTTCTGAGTGAATTAAATTCAATATTGAATCGTTTGTGTTTCTGAAAGGATTGTACATGTAACAGCATGATTTTACTTGTAATCGTGAACATTTAATGTTAAGGTAGCAGCGTAAGATGACCGGGTGTATTCAACTGGTCGATCATGTTCTTTGGATTATCGAACCACTATGGAGTACAATACAAATGTTCACTGCCGTTTGCTTTCCGAATCGTGGATATTAAGTGAAAATGTACCACCGAAGATTAAAATAAATTTTGCTTAACATTGACACTATTGATACATTACAGAAAACAACTCTTTTCATATATCTTGTTATCTCTGCTTTCCTGTTTTCTGTTTATTGACTTACACTCTTGGTACCGGTAACATAATTTTACAAAATTCAAAAAAGTTCGTTAACACTATTCACGTGCAATTTATTGTGCAACAGGGAATCTTAGAGATATGGTGGCAATAAAGGAATTAATGTTCTATAGAAAAAAAATGTGACTTTGTTGCAGAAGTCATGAAAATGTTGAAGTATGTAGCGACATGTACTTAATTTAGAAAATTCTTGTAGCTAAGGTAGTGCTTATTCTAGCATTGATGTTGACGTAAAACAATTTGAATTTTATTTAAGGTCTTTTGCCATCTTTGGCTCATGCCTAGATAATGAGGAAAGCATTGGCCTGGGCATTTCTCAATGTATCATCCCGGCATCCGACTGCTGAAACTGAGAGTCTCTCGAAAAATTTACTCAGGATGGATGGCCGTGGGATTCGAACCTACGTGAAACCAATTTGTTACTATGCTGAACCTTCACGTTAGTAACTAAGCTAATGTTTTTTAAGTGTTGACAGTGTTTTCTCCATTTCTCTAAATAGTGGGTTGGATCTATATTACATGGGAGTCAAAAAGTCGGTCTAACTGATATAAAACTGGAAGCGGCTATAGCGTCTGTGAAATGTCATTAATTTCTTGCAGATACTATATTTGTTGACTTGTAGATCACAGAGGATGATATTGCATTGAAAAAAAAAGTTCACGATTGATCTTGGCCAAAGTTAAAATGATCTTAAGTGAAAAGAAAATATCAAACATGTGAATATTGCAAATTACTTGAAATGATAATTAATTCAGCAATGTCCTTCAGCGCTAAATTAAGATGATCGATTATAATAATTTTTAATGCAACAACACCGGAACAAATTACAAAATTTGCTTATCTAATTGTAAAAGTTTAAATTCATTCACAGTTGGAACGAACTAGTGATAAGCGTTAAGAGTTGAATTGCACTAACTGTAAAAATGAAATATATCCAGAAATTATATTTCTTTTAATGTAACGTTCATTTTTTTACAGTTGTTTTGGAAGTAAAAATGAACTTTATCCCATTCAAGGTAAAGTAAATTTTAAATTGTATATACGCCTCATTTTTCATTATACATTCCCTGACGTCATGGCTTGCTGGTGTCGCTGTCACTGTCAAAGCAGTTCCACACTATGCATCTCACAGAGCAACCACATAACTTCGAAGCCATGGCTAAACATCACCAACTCACTGTCAAATATTGAAATGAGTGACAAAAATACGCAAATTTAAATTAAATAGATGTATGCTACAATAGAAATTTACACATTTAATTAAATAAAGCCTTCAAGTGTATTCTACAAAATATTATATAAATGCTTCTATTCATAATGAACTTGAAACATAGAGCTACTTGAAATAACATCGTTCAGAAGCTTATCATTGCAGCCACATGTGGGACAAGAAAACCTATCTAACGGGGCAAAATCACTCTTCAAACAACATCTAATACAGGTCGCAAATGAAAACAATGATTACTTTGCAATATATTCACTGCTCATGTAACCACTGAATCCATACTTCTACTAGGCGATCAACGTTCATACTATCGCATGCAGGACAGTTGTACAGTATTTTGTGTTATGTTCTGTGTTATGTTCTGTGTGTATGTTATGTTCTGTATCGATGGAAGAGCACTTCAACATCAGCTTCCTCTGTAACAAATGCTTGGTGTTGATTGTTGGTTGAAGCTTGCCAACTTCTAGATGACATCCTTTTTATTAAAAGAAGAAAGCTTGAAAAGACGTAACTATTTTCCATATTGCCCAAGCGAATTTCTTGCTTATCAGTCGATGGACGACTGGCAACTGGAGGGAGACGTGTTGAGAATAACAATGGGTAAATAAAACAACTTAAGCACGACACCTTCAAATTCTGAATTAAACATATTATCTTCAGTAATTTCAATCAACGCAACGCTGATAACAGAAAATAATTTACAACGAACTTTACTCTTAATAAGTGCTACATGCTTAGAGTACTGAAGACGCTAAGTATTCCAGTGAGTCAATGTCGCTTGAAGTAGGGACGGAATACGAAGTGCTATTGCTTTGAACTTTCTGAAAGACACTTTAAGATTTTTCTGAATAAGCCTGCCAACGAAAGGAAAGCTGCTTTATTTTTCAGCATCTCGTATAGGAGCACAAAATGCAATTAAAGTTAGTTGGTAGTAAATATAGCCTAATTTACTATGTGCAAAAATACATTTTGGAATCCAAGTATAGAAGTATGACGTGAAATTTCTAACTACATTTAAATTCTTGATATTTCATTATTTCCAGCATGGGAAAGTGAATGTTAAAATTCATTTATTTTTTATACGTGTTCCTACATAGTTGTCAATAACTACTCACTAATTATTACTTCTATGCTAAGTAAATAATTTAAATTTCTTTTTGGTTCAAATACGTTTTACAGAAGACTTAGTAATAATCTACAATACATTGGCATGTGAACGATTTGAAAAAAACTATTTTGAATTAGTTGATAATGGAAACAATTACTATATCATCCACTATGAAAGCACTTCACATTAATTGTCTGGTAGATGCCGGGATATGTTTAGCCGAACATGCATCTATATTTGTGACACTAGCAACCTAGTGAATTAGAAGAACGAAACACAAGAAAATAGAATCATATTTCTCTAGAAATGCGTACTAATATTATTGTAAAATAGCTAATTTGTGTAAACACAGTTAGTATTATATTTTGGTTGTTGCAGGTTTCTTTGCCTTCTTCTTATTATAAAGAAAAAATGTAAATATATTTTCTTCATTGCTTATTTTGCGTATTGTTGGATATTTTTAGAGAAGCACAAGATGGGTGAATTATACCCGTGCTTTAATAATCTCGTATTTTATGCTTTGTGGTCTAGGAATGGACCTCTGCAGTGGGTAATTGAATAAAGTATTCTCTCCCTTGCAAATAAACAATATGATATACATTTATTATGTAAGGTAGTTTGAGACTGAGTTAGCGTTCCAAATTAATTCACTCAAATTATTAGTTAAAGATTGTATCATCCTATTTTTAATCCGATATATTTGTATTGAATCATTATGTTTTATAAATATTTTTAATTCATGCATTCTACCTGACTGTATCATTTGTAATGTAGCGAATGGACAAAACACGTACTTAAAGGATGACCAATAAACTTCGTACACGAATCTAAAATATATTACTTTTTACGGCTTTCAAGGCTTCATTTCTTGTTTTCACCTAAAATAGCGCAAGCATATGAAGCTACTGTTCATCCTAAATCAATCGTTAAACGGTAAGATGGTTGTTAACTGAACACACTTTTTTAAAAATTCGTTAATATTTTTATTTCGTACCTAACGTGAATTGTGTCACTACCGAGTTTTCAAGCAGGTTAGATTAGTTTATCAATAACAGTACATTACGAATCTATGGCAAAACGCTTGCTTAATCTGAATGTATATCGACCAGTCTAGTAAGTTTTAACTTCGGCCCGTCACGATTGGCCCACTTACAGCCAGTACAACTCAACAAACATCCAAGCTCAGCCTGGATTCCAACCCGGAGTTGTTCACCACAGATACACTACTATACGAAACACTTTTTTTGTAGATGAATAATATTTTTTTTTCATGTTTTCTGCACGTGGTAGGATATTCACTGTGCATTTATTAACATGAAACGGTGTCTGCAAACGGAATTGTAATCTACAGTAATGAGTTACCTGCTACGTTCTTCTAAATAACAAACACAAGTGACTATAACCTTAAAACCGATTTATTTCGAAATAATAAAATGAAACTGTGGATATATTTTGGAACAAAGTATATTACGAACGCACATAGATACATCATCCAATCCATGTCATATTCTAGCATGCATACTACAGAAATAACTTCAAGAAACACGTAATATTGTCTTCTTTATAAATACAATATATGCAGTAGAATACAAATAACTTAGGTCTAGAATACATGTATAACAGAAATTGTAGTAAAATATTCTTAAGCGTTACGCACTTTTTTCATTTATGACTTTTAGAAGCGCGGTAATTGATATTGGTTTCAAGTGCCCATATATTTAATTAAATTACAAGTATGAATGAACTGACTATCAAGTTATAAATAACATATTGGTTTCCTCTTCAGTTAAGGTTGCCGATCGTCCGGTTTTAAACCGGATAATCAGGTTTGATGAGCAATTGTCCGGTGTCCGAATGCAAGTTCAAACCGGCCACCTTAAGTCCGGTTTTGCGATATTTTACCTAAAATGGATATTTTAATTAAAGTTTAGATTTACAATTTTACTCTCTAACTGTCGACTTACAGATTTCAAGTTTATAGTCTCGGCGCTAATCGGCCCGAGTCAAAGTTTCCTAAAAACTTTAAATAAAATTCAAATTGAAAGTGTTAATTCTAGTTTATACTGGGTTTGGTGAAAGAAATTTGTCAGTTTTATATTTAGTTCTAAACGCTGTTGAGAATATTTTGCAGCAATAGCATTCTTAGTAAAAGCGCATTAAATTTGAGATCTGGACCGAGAATATCTACTTACATTCCTCCTCCCATTACTACTTTTTTTTATTACTTTGAGAATAACTCTATCATAATTGTGAATATTAGCAATGTGTATTTCATTTTTCAATTTTAGTCGTAATAACATTTACGCATACGTGTTACATTTCTTCTTGACACTAGATGCATCGTGGCAGTGAAAGGTACATTGCTAATCCTTCAAATAGTAACTTCAAGCTAATGTAAATTCATTTCTTTATATTTTAAAGTTCAGCTACGTATCTTTGGTACTACACCACATTTCTTTCGGCCTGAGCCAGTGTTGTGTAAAGGCTTTTAAATTAAGTAAAAAAAACGTAATTTTTCCATATTGTAATTTAGACCTGAAATTTATAGCAGAAATGTGACTTTTTGTTTATTCATTTCTTGTCAATGTTTAAGATATGTTAATCAATCTTAGTTATTTTGTACTGAGGACATATAAATCTTCACAATTTTGGGAATTTAAGGCCTGCTCTGGATAACATTTCGTAAGTTTCCTTTGCTTAATTTTTACAGGCCTTCCACTGGATGACTACTGAATGAGGAGTCGACTATGATAGATTTGAGAATTTAACAAACACCATGCGAATTGTTAAATTTCATTTGCTGCTTTAAGTGAAGTTGTATTTCAACAGTAAATTGAATGCAGTAATTATTCTTATTGTTAGTGTATTGCATGAACAATATCCTCATTGGGAGGCAATTCTCACAACAGCAAGAGCCCATCAAGCAAGCAAGTGTAGCGTCTTCAGGTTCCAAATTAAAATAAACCAAAATGTCCGGTTTATTGAACGAATTGGAGTTGGCAACGCTATCTCCATCACTACTTATTCTTAAGGGAATGATAGCTAATTCCACAAATCACAGTCGCGTCCGTTACATCAGGTACTGTTTAATTATGTAAGTGTTTCTCTAGCCTAGTCGTATATTTCTTTTTTACTTTTTTATCGTATTCTTATACTAACATCAAATTCAACACAATTTCATGATCTACAAACGTGCATCATAAATCATCACATTCTGTACTTGGAATAATCAACCACCGGGAATTAACATTCACTCAAATCATCCAATTACAGAAGAAAATAAATAATATAACATTATGAAATTATTATTTTATGCCAAAGAAACACATTTATATTTCTATAAGATAATGAACAGTTTATACCATTTATGTTTGTTATTAAAAATATTTTATCGCTCGCACATCATATTCTCGCATTTCTACAGTAAAACCTTTGATAATCCACTTGACACGTACGCTTAAATATAAACTCGGGTTTCGCGATACATATTTTTAAATTCGAACACACTGAGTGCTTTATTTTGGGCTAAATTTGATCCTATATCGCTTCAGGTAGCGCAGATAATTAGTTTTATTTTTAATCGATATCCCTTTTCCTTCCATTTTTCAGTATTTCTCCCTTGTTGGTTAACCTGCTTTTCTTCCTTCCGCCTGACAAGTTCTATCTGATTTCACAGTTACTTACTATGTATTCAGAGTTGCTTAGTTGCCTCATATGTATTTGCCGTTCCATTACTTTGAACCGATGATTTAAATGACCGTTATCATTTGAAGTAAACAAAATAGGACTATCTATAACTGTTGGCAAGATTGCTAAATCCACCTTATTAGATCCCACACCCCTTTATCGGTCTGAGCGACATTTGTCTGAAGAACGTAAAACAAATTTAAAATTGAAATCAATGAGAATCATGCAGTAAGTCGTAAACTTAGGAGTTGAAATTCCAAATTACTTTCAATCTTGGGAAACAGATCCGGTTATTATTAGTCACTGGTTTGTTGCATTTACTATCGGATCATTATTCTCATGAATGAAAAATACTCTACAAGGTCTGGTCATCATAGACGTAATCAGAACATCAACTATATTCCTTCCAAGTAAGGCACCAAGGCCTGCAGTCTTAGGTAACAACCCTGGAGGCTAGGTTTGTGCCTTGATAGAAATGAAATGCTATAATTCTCTTTACCCGAAACCGTTAGGGAATTTTAAAATGATGAGTTGTCAACACTGTTGAAGTTGTGAGTACCCGCCTCTCAGTACCTTCGTACAAAACCTTTTGTACATAATTTCCAGGTGTCGACACTCAGTTAGTAGCTGCTAGTCTTCTGAATGACATCTGTTTTTAAAAACATACTGGTCTTTGATACCAGATGTTTTGCGTAACGTGTTCTTTGTTCAGGTCTTAGATGCCAGGTGTTTTCTATTGTGTATGTTTTTCATTGTTGAAGCGAACAAATATACGAATAATATTTGCATCATTTTGTTCTTATTTTGCTGGCTTAAGTGCTAAAATTATGGATAAACCTTCAGGAAGTCGATCAAAACGATCCTCAGTAATCGTCGATAAGAGTGGTTTCGATTTTTAAGCAAGGATCAATGAATTAGTGTGGGTAAGCGACGATTCAGAAGACTCATTTGAAGACGTCATATGTAGTGACGATTCGGATAACGATCGTGATTTTGTTATTAGTGAACAAAAGGACAGTGAAAAACAAGACGAAATACCTCGTCTCGAAGAAGGAAGTTCGGATGGTGAAGACGACAATGAATTGGTAGATTGTGAAACAGATTTTTCTGTGCATGTTGAAAGTGGTGAACAGTATTTTTATGGACGAAATAATTATAAGTGGGAAAGGAAGGCGCCACCGAAAGCACGAAGAACACCAAGCCATAACATTATAAAATATCGCTTCCCTGGACTAACTGTAAATGGACATTGATTGGGAAAACCAACCTGTGAGGAGATACGCGAGACTTTGTTTGATAAAAATATGATCGACGAAATCGTTCTACGTACAAATGAAAATGAATACACAATTTCTGTATACAATTTTTAACAGAAATAAAAATGAAAGATTTCTGAAAGTAAGATAACGCTGCAAAAGCACTAGTTCTGTTTTTAGCTGCATTTCATTTCATTTCTACAACATATTTTACGTTAAATCGTTATACATGCTAAAAGGTCTAAGAGACCGGATGTATTTCATTCTGTAGTATTGGGGGCAAGTTTCGGGTAGAGGGTTGTTTTAAACATGCACTAGTTTAAACCTGTCGCATGAATGATGTACAATGATCCTCGGTGGTCCTTCACCTGAAAACAGATGCCCAGATCACAAATCCAACACGCCGTCCTCCCTAATGCTGATCTGAAGTTTACACTATTTAAATTATGCTGCGCCGCATGCTGTCTGAGATTCACTAGTTCCATTTTAAGGTAAATGGCCGAATGGGTTTTAAAGTAAGAGCCTGAACCTTAACTTCCTTCTATCTTTTCAATAAAAGTTATCACAGAGAGACGCCATCACTTGAAATGCTGTAAAGATACTCTACAACTTAGTGCAAGTTTTAAGCACGGGCATTGACTACCTATAAATGCTTCTAGAAGAAACCTAAATGAATGCTAGAATTATATAATTCAGTCAATTTGTACATTGTACCTTACGAAAGGCCTGTTACTTATGATTTTCGAATATTTTGGGACCCTTATTAAAAGTCCAAACGTTCGACCTCGACACGCTGCCGCAATCGGGCCATATAAAAAATGAAAATGTCCAACTTCTTTTCGTTTTCATGTGAATTGCATACCGATTAGCTGTTATGAACTGCTTTTCTGCACCCACACGCACGGCCTCATACCAGGACACTTTCTCAGATTCCAAATACTTTCGTACTTGGTGGTATTACCTCAGGAGTTGAAAATGTACAGCAAACTGAGTTAGAGGCAATCAGGGAAGATAAAATTTAGTTCTTGGTGTTTCCTTGCAAAACATTTGGTAGTAATATTAATATTCTGGGCAATGGGATATTCTGGGCACAAGAGAAGTATCTGTTCATGAAATGTCTTCTGCACAACATAAATAGAAAGGAAAAATTTATTGGCAAAGATAAAATTCATGAACTGAAAAGCTTTCTCATCGTTGGTAAATTATTTCGATAATACTTGTACGCGTTGAAAGCACCATAATAACAGTCAACAAAACAAGTTAGTATTTGCATGTTAAAACGTAGAAAAACATATTTTAACAATTATTTTCTATCAACAGTGGAAAAACGCTTTATTGAGCATCTATAATACGATAGTGGTATAAACTTTAGGTTAACCTAACTGATAGCAGTTATGTCTATACTGTGAAAAGATGAGTTGCAACATAAAAGCTGTAACACAAAGGTATATGACAGATTGTATTTTGTGTCCTCTAAATTTAATTTCTTTTGATTACAAGAATTGTCTGTATAAGATATACCAGGTACAAATGTGTTTAACAGAGTTTCGTAGATATCACTGTTAAATGAAAAGCGTAATAAACAGAGTATTTGGAGATTATTACTGGCAGAGGGCTGTGCGACATTACCTCTTTCTAAAAGACAAAGACCAGAAGTTGTTTATTTTGAAATTTTAGAGTTAATTTATTTTATTTAGTAGGTACGTACAACTACATAATTAACAGTTCCATTTGACGATATTAAAGAAATATTATACATATATTTTAGTTGTATCACAGACTGACATGTTATGAATATCGTTTTTTGTAAGGTTATTTCTATGTGGAAATTACACTGATTGAGTCTGATAGCAATTGAATTCTGCATCTCTTTTTGTGTTGTGTTGGTTTTATTATTTTGTCGGTTTCCTTTCAGGACTGATTTGGAAATTCGACGTAATTTCTAAACCAAGAAACATTCGTAAAAGTGGATTGAATTCTTCAACTGAATGTTGAAGGAAAGAGTTTGAAGTCCTTAAACTTAATATGTTTTCATGGCGGAATATCCGAAAACGTTTCGCACAAACCAAAAAAAAACTGGAAGATCCCTGTCCTCAGTTGTAATTATGATCCTGTATTACTGAATTTGAAAGTTCGTTATTATTGACACCTCATTTTCTTTTACGTACCTTGTTCAAAGAGGTATTCACAAACACCATTTCTCCGTAAAAACTGCTCTAAAGCGCTAAACTCACTAACTACTATTCTTGCTAATGATGATGAGGAGTCCAGACATGTACAGTTACTACATATTTCAAGAAATCAGCTAAAGGAGTATGCCTCTTTATACAGGTTTCATGCGTAAAACACGACAATTCGAAAGGTTTAAGCAATGAAAGTAGGCTTAATCCTTAGTTATATGATATATATTTCTTCCGCCAAACATTGCGGAGGTACTCTTTTCGGCACTCGGAATTAACATTCAAGTATATGCGAGACGGCAGTATTCATTAATTTTTGGACATGACGTAGGAGGTATACTCGACTATCTTTTGATATCTACTAGAGGTACGTAAGATCCGTTGACGTTCCCATAATCGTTTTCGAAAAAACAACGAGGAATGTGTGTTTTCGGGACTTATGCGCAATAGAGTTTATGGGAGGAGGAACCTTTTCCCTATTTAGACCAGGGATAGAAGGTAAACGTAAATAGCTTATAATATGTTGTATAACTAATTATTATTCGTCAACAGATTCAATAATAGTTGCCAGAAACTTATTGTTTTCGTTACGTATGGGAGAGAAGTATTTGAGACGGGACAATTTGACTCGATTTCCGGACGACATATAGGATTTCACATAATTATAATTTGATATGTCGTAGAGCTAATTACATTTCGTCTAAAACACTTATAATCGTTTCTGGAAAGCACCCAGAACTTCGTGTGACCTCCCACATGCTTCCGTACGCATATTTGCGGAAAACCCTAAGTTGCCGATGTTTTTATGAAAATATTTTAGCCTTTTAAAACTAGACTTAATCAGATCCACTCAAATCGTTTAGATCTCTTTCTACCCCTGCTCCAGAAATTGCTTCAAAATATCCGTTTCCATAACTTCCATGTACATTAGGGTCAATGAAGTTAAGTTCCCGTTGTCTTCCGGAAAATTTTGTTGGACCTATAGGGGAAGTCTAATTATGTGTACAACATTTCAAAATATAATTAAGGTCACATCTTACCCCTCGTACAAAAATCGTAGCAAACGCCCCCTCCTAAAGATTTCCATACGCATAACTGCCGAAAACACTGAATTGCCGATCCTGGAAAAGATTGTAGGCTCTTTGGACGAAACTTAATTAGCTCAGCAACATATAAAAATATAGTTGTCTCATCTTTTTCCCGGAGAATTTTGGGATCTATTAATGACTCTTTAAATAAAGCTTAGTTAGCCATACAACTTATTAAAAGCTATTTTAAGTCATCTTCGAGTCCTTGTTTTTTAAATCGCGACAAAGTGCCCCGCTCCAATAGGCTTGGATGTGCTAAGTGCCAAAAACATTAAGCTCCCGATGTGTTTCGGAAACAAATATATGTCAATCCAACGGAGCTTAAGTATCATTACCACATATCAAAAATTATTTAGTCATCCCTTACCCGTATTCCGGGAGTAGAAATATTCTGTCATCATCCATATTTTTAAAAGTTAATTTCAAGTGCCAAAAAACTACCTTTACGATAGTTGTCGCAAACATATATCAAATTGATCTCGATGAAGAATTGTTTCATTTGCTGCACCTTACAATTGATCACGTTTTAGGCACGCAACCTATTTAAAGTGGGAATTGTTCTGTTAACTGTCACGGTGTACAGTCGGCCCCAAAATCTTTAGAGCGGACCTAACACAGACTTCAGATCAGAAAAATCTCCGTTATCGTCTGAATTAAACAAAACGTATAAATAATATATATTCAAGCTACAGATATCGCTTCAATTATATACCTTTTGACTCGTACTTCATACAAATGATTTATTAAAAAACAAATGTGCATTATAACATTAAAACGTTAAATATATCAAATGTATTTTTGTAAAACGGGATACACATTCATTTATTTGCATATAAAACTGATACTCGTGAGCTTGAAGTGTAGTATACCGAAAACCTATGTTTTAAGTATGATTCTTAGACACAGAAATATATTTGAATGTCCATGCGCTCTTCACTGATAACCAAAGTAGACTAGGAAGGAATTATTTCGATAAATTGACATGGATTCCTAATTTTCTTTGTACAGGACTGACATATCTTGTTCGGAAAGAAGAGAAACCTTTAAAATAGGTTTCTTTCGTATAACATGAAGACAGCAACCAAACTACGAACTCGACAACAACGTACTGATTGATGACTGTATGATACAAATGATATCAACTCAGCTTTAAGGATCAGTTCACATTTTGGTATAGGTATCAGAAATGAAGATGAATAAAATAGATCATACAATAACATCATTTGAAGAAACGTGCTGTAATCAGATTGAAATATACGCATATTCCGCATACACGCATGCGCTTTTATACGCATTTAGCTCATCAAATTCAAATTTTAAATTACTTTCTCACTGCACACTCTTGAAGAGCTACGCTGTTCTATACTTTTAGTGCATATAATGCAAAGTATCACAAGGACAGCCTGTAGTGTAACAGAGTAGAATCCTGCTACTAAATATAATTCTATTAACTTTAGTTGAAACCAGATATTTTCCTCTTGGTGTTGTTGTTGTTCTTCTTCTGTCCCCATTATTCCACCCTCGCTTTTCTTTAGACGCTCCTATGTGTTTATTTATTGAGTTCATATCGTGTTAAATACTTTTACTACATCAGATTAAGAATGAACGGATGAATGGAAGTCTATGAATCCAAACCTAAAGTCTGTTCTTCTCAATCGTCTTTTACTTTGGTCCTAGCGTGAGTTGCACACCGAAGGATACACAGGCAAACTCACATTAAGACACGAGGAAAGAATTTTGGTGTTCAGAAAAATTATTATAATTGAGTCCTTTACCCTCATTGAGAAACGTGCACCGATTGACTGAATAATAATCTACTGTATGTAATATTCTATATTTTTGGCCCCAGACAATCAATTGAAGAAGATGCAATGAATTATATTTGACAATAAATATAACCTAATTAGTATTATACATAAATTTCAGGGCGGTATAACAAGCAAGAGGTGAATTTTCTTTCTATATTTAAATACGTGATTTTTTTGTATTTATTTCAAGCCAGATAAGGTCGAGGTAGTAAAGTTTATTGTCCATGCATTTAATTGTAATACATAGAAGCTAATGTACTATACTAATAGTTGTGACTAACTACACACTAAATGTTATTTCCCCCCAGAATTTACTTCAGTTGAAAGAATTTTATAGGATTTTAATTCATTATCGGAAACTTAGTAATAATTGAAAATAGGTTGGTTTAAATGAAACAAAATGGTTTAAAGAAATATATTTCTAATCCGGTCATAATATAAGCAATTGCTATGCATCCACAATGAGAATACATTTCTTCAATTGCCTGATAGATGCCAGAACATGTAGAATATTTTTTTCTAAATTTCTGACAGTAATAATCTGACCATTTAAATAGAGCCATTAACATAAAATAGCATTATATCTTTTCATGAGGATTCGTTGGCATTGTTATGCAATATTAATATTGCACTAATTCGATTGGTATTATATTTAATTTCTTGCAGATTTAATAATGTTCCTTTGTTTATAAAAGTTAAAGTAAATATTTCTCCCAGGTTGATTACTCTGACAGCTTTTTTCCTAGGTATTTTTGGAGAAGCACTAAATGGGTGTATTATGCCCGTGCTTCAATTAAGTGGTATTAATTACTCCGGCAAACATTTCTCTAAGAGGATTTTTTTTCTTGCTATCATTGATTTTTATTTTTTTATATTTCATTAAATTAACAGCCATCCAAGTGACTTATTCCAAGTGTAATGTTGCGTATAATTTAACAGCATACTTACTACCTACCGAAAATGTGGAAACTGATTGTTTGGTGGTTTATCGTTGCGTGTAAACATTACCCATTATTATTCTATCATACGTTCTTCAATAACATATTTTTGTATTGCATCTCAAGTGCGTAATATTTTTATTCATCAATGGCGTCGGGCTTTTTATTATTTTGGAATGTGGCAGTTTGAAAACCCACGAACTTCAGGAAATCAATACCTTTCTCACATTAATCAATATTATCTTACAAAGAGCACTTTTGTCTGGTTGTCAAGGTTACTCATCTTCTGCTTGATTCAAAGAGCACGTAATAATATGATGCTGTTGGGCATTGTATTTACAAATGCGGCAGTTGGTTGTTGACCCCGCACAGACCTGTAAAAGTTGCACTTCATAACTAATATACATTATTTCACTATTAGGTTCTAGGCAGGTTAGATTAGTTTAACAAAATTAGTGTTTAAATTTAGAAATTTATGGTCTCGAAACACGCACTTAAGTTAAGCGCAAGAAGCGAAAGGCGTATTGACGTTCATGTACCTTTGTAGGACAAATTATCACCGTCTAGACATGAAAAACATGTATTAATTTTTGAATTCATTTAAACATTCTGTCCATCTTAATCCGACTCAATTTAAGCATTAACCGCCAATCAAGGAAGTCTACAAATTTAGGCATCTATTGCGAGAGGGGGCTAAGCAACATAGAATACAGCACGTTAACCCTACACCAGAGGAATAACCCAGAAACCTCCTCGGTCTATCGAACAGCAAATAGTGATAATCATATAGTACACAGAGGTCAAGCGAATGAAAGTAAATACTAACATCGACCTTATTGACTTTCTGACTTAGTCTCCTCTCTCACTAGATGACTCAACTCTTGAACACTAATTAATATCTGCATGAGTGTGTTCTATGGTTCAGGAAATTCCGGGTTACCTTTGTGGTAGAAAAAAACGTTTTCTGGAAAAAGAAATCAACAAGTCAAGAGTTGGGTGTCACGTCATTGGAGAAGGATCTGCAACGCATTGAGTTCGGCAGTACATGGAACACCTGTCAGTGCACATACGCAAAGTCTGGAAACTGGGCTCTGTTCGATCCAAGCGTTGAACATCCCATCTTAGGTGGTTCTATGTAGGTTCATACAGCGATGATACCTTCGAAATTTGGCCTTGACCGTCTTGTTTCACACGTCCTCTCTATACTTCTATCTAGACCTCAGGCATAGTTACAAAAACAAAAACAAAAATTAAATTCAAAATTTAACGCATCGAGATATGTGGTATAACTCAGTCTCTTACATGAGAGATGGAATTCTCGGTGTACGTCACGCATGGGAAAGGGATATGTCACTTAAGGGTCAATACATTACTACATTTAATTTCTCGCCATTATTGTGATAAAATTTAGTAAATCTCTACAAACCATGTTTTTAAACAATAATCACATAGTTTCCCAGTAGTGATCCGAAGTCTGTGACCTTTGCTAACCGTTCATACATGTTAGATTTTGTAACTTATTATGAAATTATTAAATTTATTTACAGGTTAAACAGGAACTTGAATAAACCAGTCACACGTCTCTCGGTGAACTCTCCTTAGGTAAAAGATGGCGAGCAACGGAGCTCGAAGCCGTTGTGTCTTTGTATTGCTGATCTGAAATTAGGCAAGTTTGAATGCCGGCTCCGGACATCAAGATTTAAATTTTCCAAATTTCTTTCAAGCAAATGGGCGAATGGTATTTCTGCCTTCTAAAGGCAAAATTCCGTATCTACATTTATCGTCAAAATTAAGTAAACCATCAACTAATTTATATTGATGTAATGAATTTGCTGGCAAAGGAAGAACACTTATCTACAAACTTAGCTGCGTTATTTGATATGAGGTTTGCCGTAGCTGAAAATATAACTGGTTTCCAACATCAGATGACCATATATATATATGTGTTTTGCTAATTACGGCCTCTTGCCATTGCATGCAACGCATATTTTGCAGATAAAGTAAGTTCCTCATTCCTTAGTAGTTTAGTATTAACAGTCTTCAACACATATCGCATTTTCTCTCTGATATTGTAACTTCTAAAATATTTCAGAGCTGCTGTATCTTTGGTGGATATAGGATAACTTAAGTAATCGTAGACCAATGCGTAAACTTAAAAACATGAAGATAAAAATTATAAACATTTATTTATTGAGAAAAGACCAGATAACGCCTAGAACACACGATGTTATCCCCACAATAGTAAACGCCTATCGAAACAATAAACAAATTCGAACAGATGTATTAGTACTTCGAATAACCCATGATTAAGTATATGTACTAAATATCTTGAATGCGAAAGTCGTCTGTTGGTACCTAGGAGTGAATAACACTTATTGTCCAACCGAATGTAGACACATACTTCAAATTACACATGTGATACGCGACGTCGCTAACAAACTATTTTTGTCGCCGACATATTCAAAAGTGTGACGATCGTAAGAACAGCAATCCGAGAAACGAAAGAATAATAATCGCGATCATACAATACAAAGAATACAATGTACTTTGCGATACATCACAAGCAAATAGAAGGAAGCGAATACCATATTCCGTTATTCGTAACAAGCACTTACTGCTGCTACAATAAAATTTGAAACCTATAGGAAACATATTAATAAGGTACAAATGAAAAAACAAAGATCTTTTCACCATCGGCACTGCTCAATTTCCTGTTAAAAAGTGAAATATTACATTGACTATTCACGAGTGTTTAGTTGTATTATTGATCAACCTACGTAGCGGAAATTAACAAGATAATGACAGAGCTCGGAAAATGTGTTGTGTTCCGCTTGTGAAGTAAACGTTTCTGTCCAAGCGAAGAAGAATAAAACAATGACACTTTCGAAACAAAATGGAAACTGTTTTATCAAAATCTTACTTACATTATGATACAGGTATAGGTTCCAACATATCAGTTGGAATGTGTCACTGTCAAGGAGCAGCCATGTTGTTTATCACGTTTAAGCCAAAGAAAATTCTCAGCTCTTCATCTCTTGAAGACTTCTCAACTTTGGAACATTCTGGTCATGTTGATAACTGTAGCGTATTTTCTACAGTTCCGAAAACTACAGTTTTCTGCAGTTCTACAGGACTGCGAATAAAAGGATGAAGGAAAGGACGGGATGAAAACTTACCCCCAGTGCAACACATTAAACTATGTACATTTAAATTTGATTTTTGGATTTTTTAAAATTGCTATTGAGCAGCAAGAGAGACTAAATAGGAATTTTTGGAATCCGAATAATCAAGGACGCTTCTCGCGTGGTAAAAATGATGAACGATTTCAAGTTTCTAAGTGTTTCTTTCTCACTACACCATTAGGGTCCATTTGTACTAAATGTGTTAAGGAAAGCAGCGGCAGATCTGTGTTATCACCCGTGGAAAGAAGAGGACGGCATCTGCCATCCAATAAACTTCTCTATCATGATGACATAGTCAACTATATAAACTCTTTCCATCTCTGTGTGTCATATTATCGATGTGAACTTGCTCCACATCATCTGTATCTTCCCAGTGATATCACAATAACATAAATGCATAAATATTATTCTTTCGAGCATAAAGATAATCCAGTTTCATATGAAGTGTGACGAAAATATATTGAACGGAAACACATTTATTTCGCCACGTTGTGTCAAGAAGAATGTTCACATTGCGCATTGCATCGTATACACAAGCAACCTTGCACCTGTAAACCATGCTTATCATAAGAATCAAATATTGCAAACGCAAATAAAGCAAGACTATTTTATGAAAACGATGCATGTGAAGATAGAGATGGGTACATTAAAATTGTCAGCCGATTTGCGTATTGCTTCCGCGAAAGCCAGAAATTGAGCAATTTATGTATATAAGAATACTTCTTGCTTTCCAACCAGACTTTTGTTGCACTTGGTTCCTCCAAATCAAGGTGAAGAAAGCATACGGATTGTTGTATATGGCAAGAAGGTGTTGGTGGTCGGAATACTACTGATATTGCATCTGCATTTCATGCCTGTATATTGGTATCACGAGATGCGAAGAAATTTTGATTTGGACTGATAATTGAAGACCTGATTGAAAAACATCCCAAGTCCACCGGAGTATATTTTTCAGGATGAACGAAATAGTCCAAGGTCTTCGTATGTAATCCTATTCACCGAAAAATATTTTCTGTTATAAAAGTTCTTCTTTGGTGGGTTTAGGATGTAATATTTATGCAAGTAGATAGGCCTTAAAACGTAGATACCAACGAACAGAAAAAATACAAACACAAGTAAAAGTGGACTTGCGATGTTTTTCAATTAAAGTCTTCAATTGTATCGCCAAAAATTGATCCTATTTGCAACGTGAGCAAGTGTGGTTAACTCTTCTGTTGTTGCTTTGGAAGAACTTGAACTATGTTACCTTCCTACATGCTATACATTTATTTTCGCAAAATCGGTTCATCATGATGTAGAGACAAATAAAAAATGAAGAATGTTTATGACTTTAATGATTTCCAAGAATGTGTTCGCAAATGCAGCACAGTATGTTTGTACAATACACAAATGGAGCACCCCCAAAGAAACTAAACAATTAATAGCAAGCAAAATGGTTAAATAGTGTCTGTCAAGTTTGTCCTTCATTCTAACAAAAAGTACTGCAATACTACAAGCTTTCGTATGATAAACATACCCCCTATGAAGAGTTGAACTAACTTCGAGTTAAACTGAAAATTGTTCTTGAAATTCAAAAGAATTTGGAATCTCAGAAGGAAGAGGTAATTTTGAGGAAGCTTTGTCCATATATGACCCTATCAAGGTGCATTCTGGCGAAATTTAAAATCTCCATCCGTTGCTGAACTTGTGAACAGTAAATCACGACTTTCTCGAAACTAAATTTGCCCTTGTATGTCAGGATATTATTTACCATATCATATGCAATACTAAAGAACATAGTGTTAGAATTATGAGTACATACGAGGAAGAAAAAGCTAAGGACATTATTGTACTCACATCTATCGGAAACCGGTAGTTTCGTTTATGTTTTAATTATTTAATATTTACAAAATAAACTCTTTCCCGAGTATCACAAAATTACTTAGAATCAAGAGTTAAATTGGATATAATTAGCGAAGTTACCCAGAGATGTCACACAATATCTTTTAAGGCTTATATGTGAAAGACAAGTAGGGAGTTACTAAAAGTTAGAAATTATTTTAGCTTCTATTTGGTTATATTAAATGTTTTACGGAATGCAAACAATCAACTCAATTGAGTTTAATAATTGTTGTGAAAATGAAATGGTAATCTACTTCTAGATGGCGAGGGTATACATACATTCATATTCTAAAATATATATTAAAGGTGGATATGGCATAGTTCAGTTTTCCACTCTGTTGCTCTCCAATTCTACTAAATGTAACAGTGAATAGTATAGTGCCAGACCTATGCCTAAAGATGAATAACGCAGTGCCTCTTTACCAGAAACAAGTGAAGAATAATACAATGTTTTAAGGGTTGAGAAAACTTGTTTTGTGAGTTACAATGCAAATAACGAGAAGGGGTGATATATATATATTTTTGGAGAAGCACAAATGTGTTAAGTTCGAAATTTTCGATGTGACTCGCCGAACACGTGTTCTCAACCCTTAAAACATTATATTATTCTTCAATTGTTTGTGGTAAAGAGGCACTGCGTTATTCATCTTTAGGCATAGGTCTGGCACTCTACTATTCACTGTTACATTTAGTAGAATTGGAGAGCTTCAGAGTGGTAAACTGAACTATGCCATATTTAAATGTATCTTAAAATATGATGGTTTTACTACACAATGTTAATGTAATTGTCGGCTAGCAATATCCAGCTGAAAGATTGACAATTCTTGAAAGCAAGACGAAAGAAAATTTAATTGAAAAAAAAACGTTACCTTCGTTATTCCATTAAATATTCTATTACATTTCTTGGTTTCGCGTTAAAAACGATATTTATCTCTGCTTCTCTATTAGTCAAAATTACATTAAATATAGATTGAGTAACGATTTTGCTCCCGCATTCCTAAAAGTAAATTTTGTTAATCGTCAATGTTTCTTTAAATTTCATTTCTGCATTAGAACTTATAGTTTTAAATGTTTGTTAATATATATGAAATTCGGTCATGAACACATTTTACTTCACTTCATAAATCAATCTTTTATTTCGGAACGGTTAACCTTTCTAAACAGAATGTCAGTTTATCACAGAAACATTCTTTCAGATATACTAGTTTAGAAAGCTTTGCAAAAAAAACAAACTTTATTTTTATATGGGCCAGTTTAGTAACTTTGGACTTCGGACCATCACGATTTGCCTTTAGCTGTTAAGTATTAAAATCCACACCCATGCCCCTGTCGGGACTCGAACCCGGGACCGTTGAGTCGATAGCCTACCGCCGCAGACCGCTGGACCACCCGGCCGGCTAGAAAGCTTTGCGTGTGGCCAATTACAATGTACCTAAAAGTTCCCATACTCCCTATTCGTGCTGATAGCTTTCTTCCATGGATGTAGGAAGCTGTATATTTTATTGCACTGGAGCTCTGGTACACGTAAGTCAAAGAGGTCATCAAAATAGCTCTCTACTTTCTTGGTGTTCCGGGAGGTCTTTTTAACAATAAGTTTTAGACACACAAAATAAATTAAAATGGAATTATGCAAATGCTTGTCAATTATTGTGAATACAGGTTAGATTTCCTAACTAAACCCATGTGTTAAGGAATTTTTGCTCTCAAGGCAACGCTTATACTAACATATGTTTTCCGAAAATATTGTATAAACGTGCTGGATTCTACATTTTAGGACGGTACATTATAGTTATTGATATTTATAGTGGTACTTAAAATGATAAATATGGTACATACGATGATGGCTGTTTATAGTGATATTAATTTCGACTCGTACTACGAAATCCCACACGCATTGAGAATCTACTCGCAAGAACAAGTTCAATGTTCCTCTGAGCATTACAAATCATATATTTGATTAACCTGAACAGTGTGTCTTTGAAGTGAGTCTACCAGTTGAAACTCCGTAGAATCTTACTTTCGCGTGGAAATTCTGTTCATGGTCCCAATTAAATCGATCCACAACGCCATACTAACTAACAGCTTTACTCATGCCTATAACATTAATGGAAATGTGATGACCAGACCATTAATGGGCATGCAAGCTCATCATAAAATTGTGTTTCAATAGCATTATGGAATGTACTAATAATTATTATATCGCTCCCCTGCAATCATACTGTCTCATCTAAAAAAAAAAAGGTTTTGAGATGAGAAAATCGCAATTGAATGTTTAGATGATATTGTTAGTTATATTGAAAAGCAAGAAAGAACAGTAACAGGACTCTGTTTAAACAGAGGTACATTTCAACGTTGTCTCGTGCGGATCATGCACATATGTTGACAAACTAATTTTTAAAGGGTTCAATAAATCCAAGCTCAACAAGGAAGTCGGAACCAGTACTCTCGGAACGGCTCCAGGGTTTATAGGGAGGCTGGCCGATACATTGGGTAGGATACTAAATGTGGGATAGATAGACGGACCTTGTAGAGAAACAGGAAGAAAAAATAAGAATACACCTATGTTTGAATGGTGACGCACAGGGTGACGAAACGTCGCGTTCAAAGACAGATGCTGGACGGCTGAAAATAAAAGGCTTGTTTTAGTTGCTTGTTTTATTTACTTATTGGACACAACAGGTTAATAGGCTAATTGTGTATTCAACATAAACCTATGAAATTTCTACATACACACATAGATGTAATATACATACTTGGTTTCATATTCTGCATGCATTATTCATTATTGTATATAAGAACTGAATTCTCTCATATATATGTTAAATATATCAATCTGAGGACAATCTGTGAGATTACAATTATATAATGAGCACATTCTCCTAATAGGCGATATGACCATTGATTTAATTCTTTGGGTCGAAAGGTGGAAGACAGCATTACGCGGTCGACTTACTCTAACCCTAAGTCAGATAATAAGATTTCTGAGTCGATTTTACTGAGTAGGGAAGTTAATAGAACTCTTCTCTCTTCAAGAGATCTTCTGTACTTATTTACCAGGCCTAAGTACTATTCAAATTTAGGATAGATTCCAGTTTCCTTTTATGTCACAAAACGTACAAATTTAGACTGTATAATTTCAATTTGAAGAGAGTTATTATGTGTATTAGGATCCCATATTATTGCTGCGTATTCTAACTTTGACCTAACATACGTTGTATATAAAGTTTTTGAGATATCAATATTCGAGAAATCGCTAGCTAACCTCCTTACGAACCCGAGGTTCCTCTAAGCTTCGCTAACAAGGCTATTAATGTGCATGTCGAATGAGAGGTTAGATTCAACGGTTACACCAAGATCAGTAATAACTACTCGAACTATGAAGAGTCATTAACGTTGTATTCGAATTTCAAATAGTGTGTTTTTCTCGTATATGACATTACACTACATTTATTAGTATTTAATAACAGCATGTTTATTTTACACCAATTGGAGACTTCATTAATATCATTTAGTAAGTAGACCTGGTACAATTCGAAGGAAATACTAAAATAGATGTTTAAATCATCTGCAAACAGGAGTTTGTTGGAGTATATTATCACAGCAGGCAAATGATTTACAAACAATAATAACAAAAGAGGTGCAAGGGTCGATCCTTGAGGCACACCAGAATTTACAACATATTCCTAAGTTATAATATTTTTGTAACGAACACGGTGTTTACAGTGACACAAATATAATGCAATTAACTGGCGAAGTTCTTCTGAGAAGTTGAATGTTACAAGCTTGCTAAATAGGATGTCATGATTAATGACATCAAAGGCTTTCGAAAAGTCATTGTAAATTACGTCTACTTGACTTTTATTATACATTTTTCTAGCTAAAATGTGTGAATTCAACAAGGTCAGTTACAGTCGATTTATTTGACAAGAATCCATATTGGAAGAGCGAAAAACTCTTCTTAAATAGATGTCTTATTAGAATGTGCCCGAAAACAAAGAACGGATTTACAGTATATGGTATTGAACTTTAAGAGAAAATCAGTGATGGAGAAGATCTTTAAAAGAGTCTTGAATGTTTTGAATAGAAAGTACCAAAAACTAGACACATTTCTTCTACATAATGACGATATCGGAGAACATAAAATATAATAAATGGAAACGTGATAAACATAATCAGATTATTTAATTCGATTATCACGAAGGGAGGAAAGGACACCTCTAAAATTGATTGCAACTCAATCCATATATGAAACATATATATCGAAGACGATGATATTAATCCTTTAATCACCATGGACTCTGCGTAAGCAATGACACACTTCAAACGTTGAACAATAAATTTGCCTCTCTACTAATTAAATTACCAATGCATTGTGATATTCAATTACCTTCAAAACTTGTGAAACATAGTACCAGATTTAGCCTCAATGGCCAATATTAAACATGAGGAAACATACCATCTGACATCGATGATTCTCACTACAAAGTATTGTTTTTTTTTAAATGAGACTACTGAAATTGGAACAATTCTACCCAGGACCCAAAGTTCTCTTAATAATCGCCAAAGGGATCTGATTAATATGCTAATGCTATTGACGAGGCTAAACTTCCGAGTAGAGGTAGATCATAAATTAATTCCTTGCAATGTATCATACCTACGTGTATTAACTACTTCAGCAATGAAAAGCAAACATAGTACTCAGTATGTTTCTTAACAGAAAGAAGCACACCAAACCAAGGATCTTAATAAAATGTTCGAATATATTCACGCAGTACCTTCAACTTACTGATTACAGAAAGCAATTTGCAAAAAAAAAAAAAAAAAAAATGTTTGTGCTTCAATTCTTCCTCATTTTACAACCAACATTTATTGTTTTATTCGTCAATGCTTATTGTTAGATGTATACTGATCCAAGGGCAACAGGAAAGTGGTACTTTATGGAATGATGACGGTGTTTACGCATTGACTAGGAAATACAATGGACATTTCCGTTAGTATTTTTTTATTGCAATAAAAAATCTTCTATGAAAGCAGACTACGGAAAACATTTTCTTTTCTTTCTGTAATGAATCTATCAGGAGTTATAAAAACTTGCTTCAAAAGCGCCTCAACCTTGCGCTTAATCGGGTGCCGCCATGTTATGACGTAATCAGTCTTCCGACTGCTTGTCATTGACATACAAATGGTATTTGATTTGTTAGTATTGTTAAAAAGAGATCGCAAAAATGGATCGAAAAAAAATAGTATAACTGGTGAATAACGTTTCTGTATGCCTTAACACGTCATTTAGTTCGTTTTATTCATTTAAAATTGATTTTTACTTTCAATACTTTTTAAGATATTGATATAGTTTGGTAGCTTCAACGTAATTTATATCAGCTCTTTTTTTCATTTTCATGATTAAATCATAAGATATATTCTAATAATGCTCTTTAGAACTCTTGTATTTAAAAAGAATTGCCTCTTTTTTCTGTAAAAAAAAATGTGGGGTTTTACATCCGACAATCGTATACTTTTTTAATGAATGCTAGTGAAGTATTTTTCAAGAACTTAAAAGCACATGAATTAATAGTGCTCGTTACTGCCATATGTTAACAATTTAACGTACTTGTAGGCCGTGAATATATTGAATAGGTTTAATATGTCATTGTATAAAATAATAATAAAAGCATGCGAGAAACAAAAACGTAAATTGAAACTTTCACATTGAAGTTACTCTTGCGTTTCGAGAAATAAAATAAAATACGGCCATTGATAGGATTCGAACAGCCTTAGGTGAAAATATAAAAAAATAAAAGTTGCAGGCGCTAACCAACTGAGCTAAATTTACAAGATATAAACAATTGCACGAACGAGCGATAAGAAGAACATTGCAAGTTGAGACTGCCCCCTGTCTATGTTTCAAGCAATTTCTGTTATTAAAAACATGTTTTGGTGTTTAAACTTATTGAAGGGTGTTCTGTAGATTTGTACATTAATTATTGCGTTAAGTGATTAAGTAAATATTTTTATCTGAATAAGGAACGTAACATAGGGAGAAACTTATAGCTACGGAAATACAACGGACTGATTACGTCAAACCAATGAGAGGATGATTTTCGTTGTATGACGTAGGAGATTGAGTTCTCAGTATTTCATGCTATAGTTCTACGTAACGGAAAACCGTAGCGCTGAAATTTAAAAAAAAAAACATTATATGTTATTTAATCCGATGTACACAAACAAACTGTAAAATATATAAGGACGGGGAAAACGGAAATGTCCATTGTGGCCTCCGTCTACATTAAATATTATTTTCGTTTGTTTTGGATCTTTCCTTTGAACAATATTTGGTACATATTGCTATTAAGAATGCGCTAATAGAAACTGAAGTATTAATTACGAAGGTTAATGAAAATGTACAAAGGGAACACCACTGTTCTGAGGGAATTCGAGGAATGAGCACTATTGCAGAGGTTTTGCAAAGGTTTTAACTTCGGAGTTATTAACAACTTTTCATGATAACAGATACAAAGAAATTCAACTAGACACAATAGCTCCAAGAATGTTACGGTCAGAGGGACCGAATCAAGCTACAGAAAAAATTAGAAAGTGCTAAAGGAGATGGAAGAACGCCACACGGTTTTCGAGGCATGTGTACACGAAGGTGAAAAGTGTTTGCTTATTAAAATAATATTCTCTCAAAAGCTATTAAGACACATAAGAGCTGACAGAATGATAATATGAGTGTTGAAAAATTAATAGCATTTATTTCTTTCTGCTTCGTAGAAACCAATCATAGTGGAAGACCTGCTGAAACTTGGAGAACAACACACAAAAGTCAGAGATGAATTTAAACAAAACTTAAAATTTACTTGACCGTCTGAAAACGAAAAGAACTCTTTCCAAAAAAAACAGGATATAGCCCTTGCCATTAAAGGAAATTGCAAATGCTCTGAGAATAATATAAATTGCAAAAGAACGTGAATATTTATATGATAAACTGTTCACTTTTGAAATAACTAGCTCCTCATTATTTACAGCCAAAATGAATGTTTAAAATGCAGAAAAGTAAGACGTGATTGCATGATTCATAAAAAAGTAAATAAAATGATTAGCAAATACTGCGGAAACTCTTCCAAATACATGGTTTTAGATTTCATGTTTCATGAACGAAAAGTTGCGACCGGTGCTAGACGTTCAACGAAAATATTCTATGATTTAGCTGATCTTATAAAAAGGTTTTTTAAAGACAAGTTTCAGAATGTGTTTAAATTGAATTTTAATTGATTTTTTATTTTAAGACCTTTAGGCAACTATGGCTTAGGTCGTATGGATGATGATGGGGTGAATTGGTGGAATGAATAAAGTGAGAGGAAACGGGAGGACCCAGAGAAAACCACAACAAAGCCCACATGACATGAGCAGGGATTGATCCGACGACCCCAACATGACATGAGCAAGGATTGATCCGACGACCCCTAGCACCAGAGGTGAGCTCTCTACTAACTGAGCCACCGTGGAAACTGTATGTGTTTAAAATGCAAAATTTAAGCGAAATGTGGAAAATGACAGACGAGATGATTTCTCTATACTTACGAGGCTGACATCCTTTCAGCAATACCTGCCCCTGGTGGTTCTGATACCACTAGTAAACTTGGTACCAAACATGTGTTTAATGATTATCACCTATTGAAAGATTCTGGTAAGCAAGAGCTTACTGAAAGAGTGATGAGAAAACAAGAAAGGTGAACATACAATGCAAATCCATGAATAAAATATTTGTCTCCAATTATCATCACATTTGGAATCCAGACTTCTCGAATCTATCTTAAACTTCTTCAAGATATGATAAAATGAATTCTATGGGCGGTAACAGCACTATGGCATACGACTACACTTCCGATTAAACTTCTTGAAATATCAGACTTTATGTTAAAAGAGCTTATCTTCATATTGCATACGTTAATACCTTCTAAATAAAAAAAGAACTAGAAACAATCCATTGCAGCCTTTATGGATATAAAAACAGTAATTGGATGGATACCTCATATATTCACTGAACAAGTTCCCGAAGATTTTCCTAATTCATGTGTAAGAAACGTGCTAAGCACAGTACTTGCCGCTGTTAGATAAAAGCGCCAACTTGCTCAAGATTTTTTTTTGCATGTTGAAGTTTGTACTTGTGACTCCTGCAGTAGAAGACTCATTTTCCGTTAAATATTAATATTAATAACTTTGAAGATAATAATATTTGATTGTATTTATGTTAGAAACCTATACTTCATACTATTGCATTGTATTCAGAATTTTATCATAGGGGTTGCACAAACAAAACTAGACAATTCGTTTTATTAGCGATACTAAAATATAAAGTAAATATTAATTTTAGTCAGTTTGAATCATAGTTACTGTTGGCTATGTTCTAAATATGTCCCTACACAAAAGCAATTTTTAGCTTTGTTTCACTACATTTTTTCGCTTTCCTACCTACCAAAAAAGTAATTACTATGGGCTATATATATATTTACGTTCATGCATCATAAGTTGCCTCGATGTATAATGTAGTTTATTTATTTCCATATAATATATCATTTCTTAATTTTGCTTCACTTTGTCTCCTGGGGTTGGGTATATGGGTAGGCCCTTCGTGTTTATAGCGATGTTTTCTTCGGTAAATTACAATAAGTATTCATTCACTGTTACACTGTAATTAAAAGTGGGGAAATGCAATTATAAACAAATTCCCACGTGCCCACTGCGGCACTTACCACTACTCTGAGGATAGATAGATTTCCATATACGATTTTAATGACGAACTACAGTACAGTTGTATTTCAAAATATTTCACTGGTATATTAATAATAGTTAATGGTTGAGTAATATTCGTCAATCCTTCCGAGTGCCCATTGGGGCCTTAAGGACGAAACATAGAAACATATAGGATTTAAAAATATCTTTTACCCTATGTTTCCTTACTTGATTTGGCAGGGCATTGCAGTGAACCTTATACTAAATAATTCCCTCGTTCATTATGATTACAATAAGGGTTAAAAGCCGTGTAATTAAACAAACAAAAAATCATAGACATTTCAATACGACTGCGACGGTTGGCCAATTTTTTTTAAAATCTCCCCATAGGCTGAATTGGTACCCAAGCTAATATTCATACTTAGGCATCAATAAAAATTATCTGAAATATATAAGTCATAGTACCACGGTTACACCATCTAGACTCCTGCATTGGAACGTTTACTACAAATGTGCGGAATATGTCGTTTTAGGGAATTATTTCTAAATATAGTTTTTAGTTAATATGACTGGAGTATCTGTTACATTACATTCTTAATATGAAGAAAATTTAGTATTTAATACCACCGACTAGGTGACAGTAAATTAGATAATCAAATTATGATAACGAACGAATATTTGTAACACAGACATACGTGTAGGGGAAAATTTAACAAACGAAATACACTAAAAATCTTGGGTTAAACTTGCTAGTCAAAGGTTCCCTTCGTTTACAAACAATACATTTCTTTGAAAGATAAACTCTTGTTAAAAAGTTGCTAATAATTCATTGAATTAAATAGAAAGATTCTTACTTTTCACGGGAATCACCTTCAAATAAGCCGTTCCACTATAGCAGTAGGGTTAAATATTTACTGTGCATTAAATAGAATAAAAGATAACTAACGTCTCTTTAGTTAGGGAATTTAGATAAAGACCGTTTTAAGGCCATCCTAAATCCTGTCACTTACCCCTATCATCAGCACCTTTTGTTCACTTGAAACCTAACACAATGGGAAGGCAAACGACAGGAAACAGCAGAGAGAAAAATGTGTCTCCTCCAACAACCAAAGAGGCAGGTGAAGAAGGCAGACGATCATAAAGATAAAGATCATCGTCTTGAGTTCTTCACCGAAACCAAAAGCAGTTCACAATCGTGAAGACTTTCTTAAGAAGAAAGAACTACCAACCATTCCATCTACCAGCCAATCAAAAAGACAATCCAAACAAACTTCTACAACGAAGAACACAACTGCCATTCAATACGATAATGAGCCTTTCTTGACTAGATCCAGGAAGAAGAGCATGTCTTCACATCATCTGATAGCGAAATGACTTGCTGTACCCAAAAACAGAATGAAGAAGAGGACATGTCTTCATCAGAAGAACAGGACAATACTAAAGCTTCATCTGTACCAAATTACCTCTCCTCAGTCGCCTATGATATCCCATTACAATAGTAAAGAATCTCTCCCACCGAAACCATATGTACACATCATTCAAATATATAACGCAACTAAGAAATGTCTCACCTACTCCTCTAACCTTCAAAGTCTCGTTACTCGGAAAAAGCCAAACAGTAAACTAAAATTGACTAGAGAAGACGCTATGTCATTATAAATAATTGTATTTTATCAATCCTAGCAAATAACAACTTTTCTAAATTTATTTAATACGAGATTTCGGATCAACAACTACAATCGATAGTCAAGTAGATATAGATGCATATGCACTTATAAACAAAAGAATAGAATTGCGATATGACAGCGACCTATCTATAGAAAAAAGGGATTGAAGGATCAAACACCGGGAATACAGAAACTAACACAGAATTAGAAACTCAGGATTATGAAGCTAAGAAATACACAGTAATAATCAGAAATATTAAATCAGAATTCACAAACCCACTTACTTTACAAAGTTTTCTATTAACCAGGATACCAGATATGGAACCTACAATTTATCCAATAGAGAGAAATTCGGGAAAACACATCCATTTTCAAAATAAACAGACTAATGCTACATTTCTTCAAAGTTTAAAGGAATCGGGATTTGGTCAGAAGGCCAGCCTCAAAGAATATGACTTACATATCTTAAATAGCACAAAATCTAGAACCAAATCTAGCTTCACCGTAATAGTAAGAAGACTCCCCAACTAATGATAAAATGGAGGACCTTAAAGTTTATTTCAAAATTCATCTTCTGCCTGTTTCAAATGTCACAATAATTCGTAATGATAGAGGCACTTTACCATTGGCAAGGATATTCACACAAAACCCAACTTTTTTCAACCATTTACTAACACACGGAATTTCCATAGGTTTTAATCGCTACAAAGTGGAGGAATCCCGGACAACATCCAGACCGATTTCTTCATTACGAAATGCACAAATACACATAACTGTTATAAATGTGAAGACAATCATCTTAGTTTTAAATGTTCAATCACACCGAATAAAATGTATTGTGCCAGATGCAGAAAACAGGGTCACCATACTGTGGCTTCCAACTGTATGTTGATGCCCAAACAGGGCAAACCATTGTTACAGAAAATGATCTTTCGCGCAAACCAGGACACCCAAAACTTTGCAGCATGATTACAAGATAAAGAGAAAACCACTTCAGTAGATCATTCTGACAAACAGAAAACTCTAAAATGAATCAATGCGAAACTGAGAGATTTAAAACATAGCATTATACAATGGATTTTCAGAGTACTGACTCTTCCTTTTCCAACAGGATCACAACAACTTCTTGCTTTGGCTATCAATATTGCATCCGAAGAAATACTAAATTGTCGTCTCAACATAGTACAATCCGTTAAGAGCCAAATCTTTATAGGAAATGAACCGTTTATGAAGAAACAAAAACAAAACTGGACCCAACAACCTTCAACAGACCGGGATGATTAAACTCCAAACAGAACAAAACATCACAGCGATCACATTTTAAAAATGCTAATAGAAAACAAAATGTGGGGCTCCATAGTCTAGTGGTTAGAGCGTTGGACTTATGCCCACGTGGTCCCGGTTCAAATCCCGGATGGAGTCCCACTTTTCGGCGTTCACCCAGCGTCATGAGGCAAACTAGGGAGTCACGTGAATAAAGACGTGACGGTCACTCGGTCTAGAAATTTCCTGATACGCTTGTTCATGGTTAGTCGCGCGCAGTTCTGACCACACCGCCGTCACCCAGGTGGAAGGCTGGACGCAGTTCCACCAAAGAGATCTCGTTGGGGCAGGCTCAGGGCCTATTGGACTGCCATGCGAGTATTTATTTATTTTTTAAATAGATAAATTAAATTGGTAATATATTCTAAATTTACATTTCATAGATGAGGGGTCGTAGTTAAGTAACAATGGACATGTGGAAAAGTTTTCAATACAAGATTAAAACACAATATACAAGTTTCTCACCTTTCCTTGCTTCACAAATCCCTCATTCAATCCAACAGATTTGCCTCCCTTGAGCACTAATCATAACGAGATGCTAATTCCACTCTAAATTGAATGGAATGATATAGCAGAACCCCTTTCATACTTAAACATAATTCGAAAGTCATTTAGTCCCTATAATAATAACATTTTTATACATTTTTGTACACTTCAATAACCTTATGCACACTTCCAGTTCATACGGGTTTGTAATGTAATAAATCTAAATACCAGTGTTTCCTGGATTGGTTGCTTATGGGGTGTGTGGCTCTAGTGCGGATTCTGGAGGTTGACTTAAACATCTGAACATGTAACCTTTCTTAACAGAATAATTTAGGCTCCAAGGACAAAAGTGGCCTAGGATTGTCAGAAGTCCCGTTTAGGTGATCCTGCGGGTCCTACGCATTTTTACTTTCCTGTCTGCATCTAATATAGATCGATCTATAGGGCAAAAGTGGCCTAAATTGGCCAGAAGTCCAACCCGGGATCCTGCGACCCTTGGTCAATTAACATTGTTTGCTTTGCATCAAATATCTAACTGCGTCCTCGATCATCTTCTTCAAAAATATAACTTCAGTTTATTTATAATCAACTTGGGTCTCTTTTCAACGTATTTTTAATGAGTTTTTAAATAAGCACTTGGGTTTTCTATGCCCTTGGTTCAATTTACAGTTAAATTAGAAATAATTGCGATGGCGTAAGTCTTTAATATCTTGAGTAATGACATAGTGAGAGTGAGAAGGCGGCATGTAATGGCGGTGTGAAGCAAGAGTGAAATGCGACAAGCAATGCGTATTTTCACACGACTATTTCTCGAGTCTTGCACTTTCCGAAGCAGCACAAGCATATCGGGCAGTTCTCTGGACAACACTGGGCCCATAATGCGGATACCGATCATGGTTGGCCGTTCTGACTAAACACCGACCTAGATCGGCGATTTACAATATTTAAGCATTTTAAGCTAATCTTGACACATAAGAAGGGTGCTGTACTTAATCCAAAATGGTTAGGGAATGAAGAAACATAATTACCCGTGGTAACATCAGATATAAAATACTGTAGGGCTAACTACGGTTCAGAGTGCATACCCACCACCACCAGAAAAACTCTAGGGATCAGGGAAAATTAGAAGATACACGTATTTGTATACAAAAAGTAGATTGGAAGTAAAGCGAATAAAATTTTAGGAGCCAGACCTTCTAATTTTCCCTAGCTGCGGAAGTTTATGGGTACACAAAGCAAAATGTAACGCTACTCACTAGTAAAGTTGTCATTTATCTCAATCTGTTCCTGCTTTCATGAAAGCCGAATTCCAGAGCTAATCCTCATACGGCGGAAACGACCAGAGATGTGATTAAAACACTTGGCTGTGATTTTCTCCCTCATTCACCTTAATCCCATGGTATTGCACCATCCGACTATCATCTGTTCTCGGCAAGAAAAAAACAGCCCTTACGGAACCAGCAGTTCAGAAGCCGCCATGATGTCAAGCAGGCGATCGAAAGGTTTGGTTAACTGGTATTAACAAGTAAACAAATATCTGCATTCCCGATATATCAAAAATAGTTACAATGCCGCTTCTCGTAATATAATATAATTAACGATATTTTCGTCATAGATGTATAACCATGAACAAAGGTGTGTCTAAAAAATTATTTAGTTTCAGTACTTTTGTCACCTAGACTTTAACTAATGAGCTCTATGCATTTTTGGTACTTTGACCTCTTTCGCACTGCAATCTTTATCTGAAAATATTCCCATGGCATAACGTTATAACTTACATCTCAGAGTCATAGCTTATTCAATTTGAAGTTTACTTATAATATTTAGTATCTATCAATCCGGCAAGGATCCGCCAACGAGAAGGGTTCGAAAATGATTCGACTGGAATCTAGTTTAAATGTACCATACCGCTGTTTGACTGATGTGGATTAGAAAAATCCTTCAAAATTACAGTGATGATAGTAAACCTTGGGTATCGAATCCAGTATATCTTGAGAAAGAGTGAATTGTACTATCGTGTGCCTATCTGCTGCATTGTAAATTTTATACAGACAGCGAGAAGCAAAATAATCCCCAGTAGGATAACAAAACAAATCTAATAAAAATAGCAAACGTCAGATAGTTACGAAAAAAGTAAAATACAGATTAGTAAAATTAGGAAGCCACACTCTTTTTAAAGATATTTCTTAAAGTGACAGATTGAACTTTACTGAAGTTGCATGTTGAGGTGGAATATAAATATCTAAAATTGAAAGCTAATAATGCAATATATTTATATCATAAGAAAGCACTACACTTATATTTTAATTGTAAATAATGCATGTATTATTTAACACATTAAAGAATACTATCATAAAATTATCGAGTGTCGAAGTTAAAAATAAGTAAATGTATTGAATGTTAAGATTACCAACTCAAACTCTCAAATAGATTCGAAATCCTAGCCGACTCGAGTAATAATAATGATGATATTAATAATGAAATTGATGTACGTAAGGTGTGGGAGGCAATCCATGAAACAATTAAGAGCGCAGGGAAGGAGCGTGCAGGTGAGAAGAACAACAGAAAAACAAGCCTTTGTTTGATGAAGAATGCCTTAAGCTTGATGAGGAACGAAAACAAGCAAGGCAACGATGGGTTAGTAATAAAAGCGAAACAAATACCAATCACTTCAGTAACGCGAATTATCTGAAGCAGAAAATGCAATACATAGAGGAAAACGTTAAGACTAATAACATACGAGATCTATACAACGTTCAAACTCGTTAATAAAAGGTTACCAGCCGAGGTTAGGAATGACTAGAAATAAACGAGGAGATCTTCAGGTTGATCCGACTGAAATTGTCGATGTGTGGAAAAGTTATTTCGTCAAACTTCTTTATGTACACAACGGGGAACAAACAGAGGAATTTGAAGTCCATACCGCAGAACCGTGGATTCACGAACCCAGCGAGATCGAGATCGAAATGTCGGTAAAGAAATTTAAAAAAATCAAGTCACCAGGAATAGTCAATATTCCAGCCGAATTAATTAAAGCAGGAGGAACAGCACTAATCAAGGAACTAAATAAAGTGATAAGTGCTATATGGATAAAGAAGGAGCTCCCAAAGGACTGGAATACGTAAATAATAGTTCGGATTTACAAAAATAACGATAAATCTTACTGTAATAATTACCGCAGAATCTCGTTACTTCCAACCTGTTACAAGGTATTAAGTAATATTCTGTTAACACGCCTAAATTATACGTATACGAAATAATTGGAGATCAGCAACGTGGATTTAGAAGAAATAGATCCACGTTGGACCAGATTTTTGCCTTGGGATACATTTTTTAGAAGAAATGGGAATACAGCGGGACAGTTCATCAGCTATTCATTATGTTTAAGAAAGCGTATCATTCATTCGAAAGGGAAAAGTTATACAGTATCCTGATACGATTTGGAATTCCGAAAAAATTGATTCAGCTAGTGAAGATGTATGTTTCTCAACGACAACATAAGCAGAGTACGGATAGGTAATAATATGTCAGATAGTTTCAAGATTTGCAACGGATTGAAACAAGGCGAAGCCTTGTCCCCACTACTGTTTAACTTTGCGTTAGAATATGAGATTTTAAAAATTAAAGGAGACACAAACGGATCATTGAATGGTTTGAATCAATTGTTTGTATACGCTGATGATGAATATTTAATAGGGGGCTATATAGATGCACTACAAAGCAACTCCAATGCCTTAGTAGAAGCGTGTGATGAGATATGTCTACAGGGATGAGAATTAGGGATGAGATCATAGAGAAAGTAAACAAATTAAAATACTTGGGAGCATACGTAACAAGCAATAATGAGATCAGGGAAGAAATTAAATCGCTTAGTAATGGGGAACCCATGTTTCTATTCAGTCCAAAAACTTCTAACCTCGCGATTAATATCAAAGAAATTGAAATTATAGATATACAGAACGGTTATTCTACCGGTAATACTTTACGGTTGCGAAAGTTGGAGTACGACCCCACCAGATGAACATAAATTACGTGTATTTGAAAATAAGGTTTTGAGAAAGATATACGGGACGAGATGACTGGAGGGTGGAGGAGACGGCATAATGAAGAACTCCACGGACTGTACGATTCAACAGATGTAAAAATAATAAAATCGCGACGACTAAAGGGGGCAGGCCATGTAACTCGGATGGGGGAAAAACAAAGATTATCTTGTATGATGGTTGGGGAAGACCGGATGAAAAGAGGACATTGGGAAGACCGAGACGTCGTTGGGAGGACAATATTAGAGGATATATTCGAGAAGTAGGTGTTCGAGATGGAAACTGACTTGATATTGCTCAAGATTGAATCCAATGGCGAACGTTTGTAACTGCGGCGATGAACTTGGGAGTTCCATAAGCCATATAGTTAGTTAGTTAGTTAAACTGAGTGTTAAGAAATTCTGGTATCGACTAATATCTCATATATAGAAATTCAGCAGCAGAGATTTTATTAAAACGTGATGAAGCCATGTCACTACTTGCAGAAGAGATTTTCATGTGAATGCGACGAAATTAACACAATAAAGCAGAGAATATAGTGGAACAATAACAACAACAACTAAATGCTATTGAAATTTGTAATTTCAAATCTTCGTAAAATAATCCATTCCCGACACCGTAACTGTACATTCACTTTAACTATTTTAGCACATTGTGTTTAGAAGTCCAGGTAAGACACAAAGACAGTCAGACTCTTCTTGACGAATAATTTCAAATTTGAATTTACGAGTCAAGTTATTTTTAGCCTTTACGCATATTTGATTGTTTTCGATATTACGTGGGGGAATGACATGGGGAAAGTCGTCCTTGTCCTAATTTGAGGGTAGAACCCTGCAAGGATTCAGCCAATATTTTTAGTTTTAGGGTTGTAAAGTCATAATTTGGAGGGAGTAAGTGGAGTTTTGTACGGTTTCTATCAATTTTCGACACAAACGTTTAAGTTGTGGGGGTGTGCGCTCGAGAATTTGGAGTTTGACATTCCCAGAGGTTATAGAATCAACGCAATCCCGGAATGTGCCAAACCCGACTTGAGTAATAACTCAGTAAAATTGAGTGGACACTGGTCACATTTTAAGGATCTTCCGATTTCTCATATTCTACCAACTGATCTACGACAGCTCATATGGAAACTTATGAAGCGTTGAGTTACGTAAACGTTTTATGCTAAATTGGTTTAAATAATAAATATAAAATAAAGTAAGACAAGGACAAAGGACGTTCCCTGATGTCTAAAAATATCTTAGTGGCTCCCTAGCATAACCTATAAGAATTACACTTGATCTTTATGTACACTCACATACACAACAGTTACCACGTGAAACAAATATGTGTAGATTTAAAAATTAGTATTTTGTTTGTTCATATTGTTATGCATCTTGCTTTAGTATTGTCAAAATATTAAATTTACATACATTAAAACTACAGAAGCCATATCCATGAATGAGTGTATTAATTTTATTTTATTAATGGCCTCTTGGCATCTAACGCTCAGTCTCAGGCTGAGCTACATGAATGTATGTATGCCTTGTTATTCGTAGTTAAATATTAGTAAGTAGTTTCGTTACAAAAGAGAATCACAGGTAACAGTGATTGCTGAATAAGGACATAATATCTGAATAAGGACATAATAAGAAACAAGTTTCAGTTTCAAATATCGTTATAAAGTAAAATTATACACGCTTTAGTCAAGAGATTCCAAATTATCTTTTTGGAAAATTATTGTAAAGATAATTTTCTTTTACCTGTCTAGAGAACTCTTGAAATACTAGATCAGTTCAAAAGTTTCTCGAATCGTTTGAAATCGCCATTGTAGATATCGTTCCAGAATATATAAATTGGTTAGCATAACCTTTTCTATTAGTAGGTAAATTGTTAATGTTCGAAATGCAACCCTAACAAATATACACATAGTCACAAAACATATTATCGAATATATTTCCGACTAGAAATCATTTTGTTAGGGGAATAATTATCGATATTAAATAAACAAGATTTCTCATTCCGTCCATTTTCAATTTTTATAGCTAATTGTTATAAATAATATTTATTCATTTCTACCTAAAACTAATATATTATCTAG
>JAGDQP010007141.1:3427-68805 GCA_022664845.1 Lepisma saccharinum
TTTAACGTTTTTCCCGTTCCGTTCACATGAATAATTAATTAGAAATTAATTTTTATCAGATTTGGACGATTTTCCCGTTGAAGTACGTTTGCAAATAATTTGGACGGTCTTCGCTTGGACGGTCTTCGCTTGGACGGTTTTTCCTTTGGATGCTTTTCCCTTTGGGTGATTTTCCTTTGGACGGTTTTCCTTTTGGATGATTTTCACTTGGACGGTTTTCCCCTGGATGGTTTTTCCTTTGGATGATTTTCCCTTTGGACGATTTGGACTCGCACCGTTCATGATAGGTGTAAAATCTTCTATCAAGTTTATTCACGTCGATTATAGTTACATTTGAGGACATTTTCACTAATTCCTTTAACTTTTCGTTTTTTATCTCTACAATAGATCAATGGTACTGATCAAATATCTAAACAGGCCCTAATCTTTGGTGATATGAATGTCGACATAACATATTTGAAAAAAGAAAGCGAAACTTTTCGTGATATCATATCCTATCTGGGTCTCTCTGTGTGTCCCTTAAATATCACCTTCCACACAACTACTTCTGCGAACCTCTTAGACTTGATTTTGACTAATAGCATTCAGAAAATTGGCCATCACGGGCAAATATCTATTCCGGAAATATCACGCCATGATATGATATTTGCTTGCTACTCTCTAAGATTCGAAAGTAAACGCATATCAAAATTAATAACTTATAGAGACTTCTCTAAAATTAATGACGCTGTTTTACGTGCTGACGTATCAAATGTCCCTTGGAATGTAATGTATAATAGTCTCTCAATAGAGTACCAGTTACAATTTCTAAACGATTCATTAATGAAAATACTGAACAAACACGATCCTCTCCTCACTAGACGCGTCACCCACCCCCATATCCTTGGATAACCGAACAGATCCGTAGTCTTATGTCTGCACGTAATGCTGTATACTGAAGGTACATAAGAGCCCGAGAAAGAAACAATGAACACTTTGAAACATTTCGGATCTTACGAAACAAGTGCACGCAGTTAGTTAGAATATCGAAACAAAACTTTGCGATGCAAATAATAGAGAATATGACTAACCAAAGAGAAATGCGTCACAAGCTAAATTTATTGGGTATTAAAGGAAAAAGAATAAAGCAAGACATTAGTAATAAATTCACGCCTGATATGCTCAAGAATCATTTCGCTAATATAAAACTTACAAATTCAGTCAAATACAACTTATCTGATACAAATAACTCAAATCATCTAAATAATCTAAATGAATTTTCCTTTGAATGTATTTGCCCTGAAACAATTAAAAAAGCTATGCTGTAGGCAACGATCCAATTTCTATTTTTTTATAAAAAGATTCCTACCATATATTATAAATCCAATGACTAATATGTTCAAACTTAGCCTCTTGTCTGCTACTTTCTCATCTGACTGGAAAATAGCACACGTATTAGCGTTCCCCAAAACACAAAACGTATCAAATGTGGACGATTTTTGCCCGACCAGCATCCTTCCCGTCCTCTCAAAGGCGCTTGAATACGTTGTTAGCGACCAAATTCGGACACACCTAATAGTGCACAATTTAATCGTTCCTCTTCAATCGGGATTTCGCAAATATCACAGTACGGCTACTGCTCTATCATGCATCACGGATGATATAATGCTGTCACTAGATAAAAGAGAGATCACCTACCTTACGCTTCTAGATTTTTCTAAGGCATTTCAGTCAATTGACCACAAAATCTTACTGCAGAAATTATCTCATTTTTTAAAATTTTCCTAAGGAGCTGTTAGATGGGTGAAAAACTATTTGTGCGATAGGAAACAATTCGTAAGTATAGCCGGTAAAAAATCCTCACTGTGGTTCCTAACTCATTGTGTACCCCAAGGAAGTGGCCTGGGACCTCTTTTATTTTGTATGTATGTAATTGACCTCCCATCTGTCATCTCACACTGTAAATATCGTTTGTACGCTGACGATTTCCAGATATACATATCATCTCGCCCACAAAACCTAGAAACCACTATTTCCAAATTAAATGAGGATCTTCAAAACATCAGCGAGTGGTCATCTAAAAACAGATTAGTAATTAACCCAGTAAAATCCAAATGTATACGTATGCAAAAGGATAATCTTCCAGCAGTATGTCTAAACCAGACTTTTATACCCTATTCTACGACAGTCAAAAACCTCGGTGTAATCCTAGACGAGCGTCTAGAATGGAAACTACACATCAATGCAATGTGCAAGAAAGCATTCTCGTCCCTACACTCACTCATTAGACTTAAACATTGTTTGCCCACCCACATCAAATCAGCTCTAGTTAAGTTACTGGTATTCCCTCATCTGGAATATTGCGATGTGATTCTAACCAATCTCAAGGAGGAACTAGCCAGGGGACTACAGCGCGGACAAAATTCGATTTATTTTCCTTAAGTACTCAGACCACCTGACTCTCTCCTATAGACAATTGTCAATGCTTAAACTTAATGAAAGACGCAACTTACACAAATTAACACTTTTCTTCAAAATACTTCGCCTTCAACAACCTTCTTACTTGCACGAATGTTTTCAGGCGCTTAGCTCCTACCATGATCGTAACACCAGGTCAAGGGAAATCCAATTACTCTCGGTCCCTCATCACTCTTCTATTTCCTATTCCAAATCGTTCACGGTTTCCACCGTCCAAGCTTGGAATGATCTTCCGCCCGAAACACGATAAATACAGTCAATCTCTACGTTTAAGAAGTCGGTTACAGACCTTCTCCACTTAAAATCCTATTCTTTACACATTCGACGATGAAAGAAAAACAATAAATACAAAGAAGACAGAAAAAAGAATATGAGTAAATGCGAAGCTTCTTTTATAGTTATTATGCTGATAAGTTATCTTTGTATATTTTATAGTTATTATTAGTAGTAGTATCATTATCGATGTATGTCCATATGTATTATCAGTCATAAATTGTAAACATGCTTGTGTTTTCTATAAAATGTTAACATGTTGATGCAGCCAGTTTTCCTCGTGTATATAAATTTTAAAATCTGCATATCTTTATGTAAATTTGTACTACATTAATTTCCTTGTATGGAAATATTTGTGTTATGTTATATATTTCTCTTTCTGATTCTCCCCCCCCTCTTCTTATGGTCGACCATACCACTACTTTCTTTACTTCTATCTTCTATATGTTATGTTTCTAAAAAGTGTTAAGGTTTTGATTTAAATGGTTATGTGTTAAATTGAGTATATGAAATTAAGTGAATCTGTTTATGAATGTAAGGTTTGATATCGAATGTGGATCTCAATTTGTATTAATTTGGTGGAATTAATTATGTGGTTTTTTGGATTTATTTTCAACAGAAATATTCCCAATGTTAATTTTTTGGATAGCTGGAAAGTTGCTATTTTCTTGTAAGTCAGCGCACCAGAGTCGGGTGCAACGATGGAAACATTCCAGTGTAACGGGACTCAGCCGGTTTCTTTGTATTCACACGTACAAGTTTTTTTGTCATTGCCAGAGAAGTCGAGGCTAGGAAATTGAGGCCAAGTGTTTGGGCGAGTCCAAACTCTGGAGGTAGAGGACATTTTGAGTCGGGACCCCGTTTCGTTTTCTTCTTCGATTTTCGTTTTCTTTCTTTTCTATTCGTCTGCTGGGTTCGGTTTTATATTAGCGGATCTCAGGCATATCGAGACAGAACAACGCAGCTCTTCGAGGGATCAACGGAGAGGGATCAACACCTCTCCGGAGAACCTCTCTCTAGCAATGCGGCGACTTCAGACTAAAAAGCGAAATAGTATATTTTAAACTTAGTGCAATTTTTGAAAAGTTGGTGATAGAATTTGGAAACAGTAAATGTGCGAGAGATTGTAGAGAGGCAACAGGAATCTTGGCCAGAACTATGTGCGTGAGTACTATCCTTGCTACCCGAATTTACTTGGAAGCCAAACCGTCGTTAACAACACCTGGCTCGCGATTTTAAACTTGGGTTGTTAATATATGTACTAATCTCATGTTTTTATTTCAACACTTGTACACAAGAAGAGGAGTCAAGGTATGCGTTGCTCGCACGGTGCTAATATGAATACGAGCGAGGAGTCAAGTGAGCTAGCGGTAATCCTGGTGTTGCCTGCAATATTGCTAGTAAACAAGATTTCCTCCCGGACCTCAGTATAGTACACCCCCATGTGTTGGAAGCTGAGCTACGTCCAATGTGTTAGGTTTGTCCATGAGAAGGTGTGGATGTTGGTTTGTAAGTCTTTAATGTGAGTTAGGATTTCAATTTGTATGTACTGGGGTACGTTCCGGATTAATATTGCGAAACAAACTTGGGGTTAGGTTCGATTTTCGCGAGAAGTAACTTGTAACATAACGATTTCAAATATCAGAATTTCTTTAAATTTGTCCTTTGCCCCCACGACGACGACGTATCAGAAAGAAGATCAAAACTTGTATTATCAAAACTATATTAATAAATTAAGTCATATTTTTGTATCAAAATAATTGCTATAATTGGATTACCCTTTCTTAACCTAGTCTATGAGATATTGTATGGTAATTTGCGAGTCCCATTGCCGATATTAGGTTAGAAAACCCTACTCTAGCTCCTTTGAGTAATTTGAAACTGAACTATCCGTGGCATAAGTTATTTCTACAATAAGAGCAGTACTAATAAACTTCAATGTAAGTGCGTGCGCACGCGTGTGTGTGGGCATTGTGTCTGTTTATACGTGTTTTCCCCTTTGTGTAGCTATGTGTTTATTCTTTTTCTTAATTACTATCAAATTATACCAGTATTAATGTTGATAACTTATATAGATTATATATGTATGGTTGAGTGGAAGAGAAGGCATTTGTGATCTTAACTCCGCCATGGAAAACAAGTCAATAAATAAATAAAATAAATCTATGTGGAATAGTACACATAATAATTTTTTTATGTAGAAACTTATTTAAGAATTGTACGATTACGTTAAAAAATTCCGATTCATTGTTTCATACGTCATTTGAACCTAATATCAAAACCATATATTTAGATTGCCACTGGCTGGAATTTCCATGAATGTTATTCAGAATATCTGGAGCTCTAGCTCCCGGTTTAATCGATCCACGGACTCTTCATTTCGACTTTGTTGCTATCAATTGAGCTACATAACGTCCATGACTGTCTCCTACTAAAGTGATATTTGGAGGATTTTTTATTAGATAGTTTTCTTTTTTTCGAAAGTTCAGGTTTGTTAAATACTTTTGTTAGTGAATAACTAGTTTTTTTTCAGATTTGTTATTTTCTCTGAGAGTTCTTTTATAACTTTCAAGTAACCCTGAATTTCCATTTGATTGTGTTTCAGTGCTTCATTAAATGCTTCATTATCAAGTTTTATTTTTTCTTGAAGCGTCTTGATACCATCTATTAATTTTTGTTGGATTTTTCAAAAGTATTTACAATTTTCTTTCATGTAGGTGATATTTTCTGATTCACTGTCATCTATCTCAACTTGTATGGACTTATCAGAGTTCAATAATTTGAGATCATCAAAATTCATTTGGATACAATTGTCAGACTTCGTTTTTTCTTGATAGTTCTTTCAAGTTTTCTAATCGAATCGTTGAGTGAATCTTCATGATGTTCTTCACTGTTCGAATAAAAGGATATTTTCAAGTTTGTTCCCTCTATTCGAGTCCTGTGTTAGGAGTCAGGACTATCAAAGTCAATGTTTGCAAAATCGTTTGACCTTCAGGACCTTCAAAATTATCCATAGTTCTTTTGTAAACGAAGTATCAATACTCGTTAAGTATTTTGTGTTTCGAGTCCGTAAAAATGTTGACTTCTTTATTAATGAGACGATGACAACATAGTTTTTCCTCCTGTGTGAATTGTGAAGGCTTTACTACAAAGTCATTTGAATGGTTTCTCGCCCGTTCTTACATGTAGGGAAAATTCGCAATTTAGTGACTAATTTCTGTCACCTATATTCACCATCAACAGATTTTCTGCAGAGAAAATAGTTATAAGGTTTCTCTCCTGTATGTTGTAAGGTTTCTCACCTCAACAAAATTTCTGCATAGAAAGCAGTTATAAGGTTTCTCTCCTGAACAAAACATTTCCACAGTATATGCAATTATAAGGTTTCTCTCGTGTTAAGAACTCAAATTTATACTTCGAGCTGGTGATTATAAAGCAGGGAATTTTCAACAATTCCTCTATAATGTTTAAAATTATTAGCTAAAGTGAGAATGCTTTTTAAAAATAAAGTTCTAAGATATTTTGAGAATTTTATACAACGCCAAAACTACTTACAATAACTTGCAGTGAAACTCTATTATTCGCAGTACTGCTTTTTTACGGAGTTATTACTCTTTTGTAATGAAACACTGTTTATATTCAAGTGATTTTCCTTCTTTCTTACGAAAGCAAACAAATATTCCAATCACACAAGTTCCTTTGAATAATATGCCCTTGTATATATAGCGGTTAAAAAAGTATTACATGTTCTGATCGATTACAGATTTTCACCTTTAATTTCACCTCACCTTCACCTTCTACCAACTCAGCTAGGGGTGCTTGGTTTGAACTAACCTAAACCAGGGGTGGATTTCAGCCCTGGTCCGGCCTGGCTAAATGTTTTCTTGGGCCTGGCCGAGCCAGGCCAAATCCTACTTTAGTCCGTTATACTTCCGTTTTCTTCTGTGGATAAATAAAAAAATCTTTACAAAATCAGTCGGATTAAAATTTCGATACTGTATCAACTGAATGTTCAAGTTCTTAATAGGCCTACGTGGTTCCTCCTAAGTTCCTCTCAGAAGGATTGTCAATTCAGCTAGCTTTGTGCTTGCCCAGGGTTTCTTTCAGAGAAACCATTCCGGAAAATAGTTGTATATTGCACTTTTGACGTCTCCAGGGTGTTGTAACAAGGTTCGATACACTATTATCATACTAATCTTTTAGATCGTTTCTGGAGTTTTTTACGTGCTCAGGGAACAATACTCCCGGTGACTCCCGAAAGTAACTCTGATAATTTTCCAGAGTCCTGCAATGGGACCCGAACCGGGACGTTTGGTTCGGTTTTATACCTACACCGATCGGAGCCCTCCGCACGAACAAAAAATGAACAACCCGAAAAGTGAGTGGTTGCGTTCAGCCAGCATCCAGTTTTGTGGCTGGACAGACGCTTTACGGACTCGTATCGGACCGGGCGAGTCGGGTCGAGATGCAGCCCAATCCATACATAAAATATTGCACTGTAAAGTTTGTTAAATCAGATGTCAGACGTTAAATTTGCTCTATTTACTGAGCACACCGTACAACAGTTTTTGAAAAAGAACTTATTTCTATTAACACACGTACATAAGCATTTGCAGGTTTGTCTATTTACAAACGAATTGAGAAAACTTTGGTAAATTTTATTCTGTATGCGCCATTCTAGTATCATAAGTTTGATTTCGGCCCGTCACAATTACATGAGTGCGATAATTCCTTGTTACACAGCAATTTTTATAATTCAAGATTTATTTTATTTTAGCTATTTAGTTCAACTGACACTCTTCCCACTCACCGTGACCGCCAATGTTTGGACGGGAAAGTAGCTTTTACGAAACTGGCAAAACACTATGGGCAGTGTTGTTAGGTGTACAAAGTGGCATAGGTAAAGGGGCATATACCGCCCCCTGGACTCCACCTAAATGAACTTGGGAAGATAGTATTTTCGCAAGAAATAGAAATATATTTCGAAGTATGTAATTGTTAGTTTAAAAAAATAATTTTAAGAACAGTAACAGGACCATGACTTACGTCCGTTTTGCTTATTCTAAATATATAAAGGATCGTATTGTACATTCTGCGTTATAGGTTCACAATTAGGTGAATGTGGTAAATACCCAAGTAGCACAAACAACGATAAAATGGTTGAAAATCGGGGTTTTGCGGAAAAACCACTGTGGCCCAACTTGAACTAATGGTAGAATTTGTGGTTGATAACAAGCAACCAAAATTTACCCTTGGGCCGATTGTAATTTTGGGTTGAAAAATAGTTTACTCGAATCTTGTTAAAATCAATTGTGGGGAGACGTTGATTTTTGGTTGAAAAGTGCCCAAAGTGTAAATGTTATAATATTTAATTCTAATTACAGTAAAATGAATTTTTACGCAAAGAAATATGGGAAAATCTGTTTTAAAATGCAGAAATTTCGTTTTAAAAGTAGAGATTTTTTCCCGCCAGGTGGCAGAGCAATCGGTTAGAGGGAGTCACGTGATTTAACGTCGCGGCGTCATATTGAAGGCGCAGAACCAGTACAGTGGAAGAGGAAACAAAGAGCATTGTTCTCTAATATTAGTAAGTTTAAATATTTGTACATTGAAGGCAACTATATTGAATATGAGTATCTAATGTGTGTAACTGTATATTGTATAATTTGTAGCTGTGTTGTTAGTCAATTTTCTATCCTCGCCCCCAATGTTTACGTTTGAATCGTGATGAGTAAGTGATTTTATTTAACGCCAATGATTTTTTATTCCTGCATGATGATTTTTTACGTATCATATAAATATTAATATTAAAATAGTACATCAGTAAATATAATGGGGAGGAATATACAAAAGTATATATGAGTTACTCCAGAAAGCGTGTAGAATGGCAAGGCTAACGAATTGATCGACCATGTTTAATCCCTTACTTTTGAGCAGAAAAATTCAATACTAACTTAAGGCTGGGTAAAGTTAGGTTAGTCTGGTTTATTAATAGTACATTGATGATATTTATGGCGTGATGAATAATATTTAAGAACACTTTGATTTGACCCTTGTATTTACAATAACCAGTTCGGGTGAACGTTTTCAACCAAAAGTCAACGGTGGCCTAAAGTTGTTCCCTCTATTTGCATCATTGTTCTGCTAAGAGTAAATATTTGCCGGCACATGTGTCTAAAGCTCTGAATTCTAACTTTTCCTATGTTACTAAATTGTTAGCAAATAAATTCGTGAAGGAAGATGATGTCTGGCCTAGCAAATGTAGGCAGGTGTTACGAAAACTAGTCCCCATATATGTAACATTAAGAAATGTAGCAATTTTTAAGTACAAGGTCCAAATTGTAAAGTGGATGCAGTTTTTGAGGCGCGGAAAACCAAACTAAAGCGGTGAGTAATTTTGTTGTGTAGGTTCTCAGGGTAGCCCTTGCTTTCTATCCGCAAGTTACTTGTGCAGCACCAGGTGACTAAAAAGGAGAAAATGTGAGCGGAGAAATCATTAGTTCATTTCATGTTCTTCATGCGTGGTAACGAAGAACAGAATAAGTACAAGGGAGCATATTAGGCGTAATTGTTTACATTACTCACTTCTCATGAGCTAGTTCGCTGTATAGCCAGTGGTGACGTTAAGATCGATTAGGGTAGCCAGTGAACTTAAAAAAATATTCCAACACAGTTAAATACCCGCTACATGATTATGATTTCCAGTGCCAACCCTATGACGAAACCAAGCTAGCTTAGTTTCTTATAAGTGTGGGTGCGTGCGGGCGGTGGTCGAAGTAAGATGTGTTTTAGAGAGCTCCCAACTGGGGGTCCCCCACCAGTGTTTATGCGCATAAAAAAGGGTGGGGGTCACCCCAGGTGCTTCTGCGCTATTTTTGATATATTGTGATAAGAAACCATGCAGTATGTGAGAAGTGTGTAATGTAAAATTCAACCATATTAGGTCTCTGAAGACCATTTTCTCCGTTAACCGTGTGGAGTGACAGTAGAAAGGTTTGTATTACCAATGCTCGCTTCGCACGCGCGCACTCTAACCACAGCAATCTCCGACCACCTAGGGCATGCCCACCCTATTTTATTTTTGGTTTCCGCGTTTCAAGAATACGTCAGCTTTGTATATCCGTCCAAGGTATTATATTTTAACTAGTTTTGTATTTTTAAAAAAGTTAGGTATTCAATAAAGTAAACTTAGACTGCGAAATCGTTCCAACCTAGGTGGGGAGAAATGGGGGGTAAAGTTGATTTTTAAATGGGCAGTAAGGCAAATTAAATAAAATTTCACCTTTTCGGAGACTTTGGTGGTGGGAATTCCTCTAACCCCCCATGTGATTTCGCACCCTGTCAACATGTTCTCCTGCATTAGTAATCCTCAATTATCTCACACTTTTTGAAGTGGTACGTTTGGATCGCTTACAAGGAAAGAATCCATGGGAACTGGATTTAGCTCAAACTTTGCGATATAGGTATTTCGACATTACTGAGAATGGTGGTGATAGTCGTTCGATTCCCTTTGGCTGTTGTAAACTTAAGAGTTTTCGGAAGTTCAATTTTCACAGGAATTTACTATATATATAGATTGATAGATAGATCACAGTCATATTCAAATCACTAGTTGATGAGGCCTCTCCCCGAAGGAAAGAGTTGGTCTACTGCTCCCACGCTGACCAGACGGGTTGGGAGAGGAGAGCCGAAGCTCTCACTGTGATCACCACTGTCTTTTGTTCACAGCAGCTCCCCAATAGTCCTCACGATGCTGGGTCAACACCGAAATTTTTGAGCCCCCACCGGGAATCGAACCCGGGACCGCCCGCACTGAAATCGAGCGCGCTACCGACTAGACTACGCAGGAGCCTATATATATAAATTAACTTTAAATTTAATATTTTGAACCAATTGAAGCGATAGAAACAAAACTTATCCAGCTTAAACCTACTAAAGACACTATCGAAACTGTAACCAGTGTTGCCAACTCAGCATATAATTTTAAATAGCAATGTACCCTGAAGTTGCAGTATTTCACTATGTTCTGTAAGGAGTTTTTAAATATGTATTAAAAGGCATATAGTGTTATTTAAACTTATATGCGGAGTTGGCAACACTGATTGATAGATGGTAACAGTTATAAGGGTTTTCCACACTGCCTTTAGTAGGTATTAAGTTGAACAAGTTTCGCTTGGATCACTTCATTTGGTTTCAAGATATTAAAGTCAATTGTTTTCTATATATAGCATATTCCCGTGAAAATTTTACTTCCGAGACCTCTTAAGTCCACAACAAAGCGGAAGCAAATCGAACGACTATCACTATCGCACGAATTTCAACAGGCAACCTATAGAGAGAGATAGGGTCTCGAAATCTGTAACAGGGTCAGGCCATATATCAGCTGCTACTGCACAAAACTTTTTGAAACAAAGCATGTTAATAGCAAAGTGCATGTGCGGAATCACGAGGTGATGCTTCTGAAATCACGGGCGTCTCGGGATTACCTCTACGTGGCGGGGGGGGGGGGGGGGACTTCAAAAGTTTAAATGGCAACAAGGGGTTGATTTTGCTCCCATTGAAACAAACGCTAAATTTGAACAATTTTTAGAGGAAATGCTTTTTCATTGCTCATACCGTTTGGCAGCACACATAATTGATAGTCAAAATTAATATGGTTTTGAATGTTTCCTGTACCTTTTGGATGCTGTAACTCAAAGAAAATAGTAAATAAAGATTCGAAACTAAAGTGAAATACTAAATGGGGTATGGAGAATCAAACTGTGAAATTTTCGAGAACAGGAACGTCCTGCGAATACTGTTGCAGGGGGAGAAATTAAAAAACAGTGGTTGATTTTGCTTCCTTTGAAACAAACACGGAATTTTGAACAACTTTCATATGAAACATTTTTTAAATATCGTCAGTTACAAGAGCTACTTGATAAGTTTACTGTTGACCTAGCAATTAACTCTTGTAGTTGTCAAGCGTCATGAGATATTAACCAATGTTTCATCTGAAAGTTGTTCAGAATTTCGTTTTTGTTTCAAAGAAAGCAAAATCAACCATTGTTTCTATTTAAAGTTTTGAAGTTTCCCGCCGTAGAGGTATTCTCGAGACGCCACTGGTTTCAAAACCATCACCACGTGATTCCGTACATGCGCTTTGGTATTGACATTTTTTGTTTCAAAGATTTCTGTGCACTAGGAGCTGAGTTATGACCCTGTTACAGATTTCGAAAAACACTGTATTTTCATGGAAGTGACAAGGAAATATGAATTTATACAAGCAGCTAAGAAGCCTATTTGGAAGGCATTTCTTTTGCGATGTTTACGAAGTACATTAATGTGAATGATTTAGCAACCCCCTACTGGAAAATGGGACTGTATATCTTGGACTTTATAAACATAACAAGAGAAATGGCTACCAAATAGACTTCCTAGCTGCTAGTGAAAGTTCATATACCCTTGTCACTTTCATGAAAATAGTTTCAACTTCTGTCAAATAAAGATGTTGCGATTTTCTATCTGATCTTGAAGAAAAATTTTCTTGGGGGGAGAAATTTATCCCTGGCAGGGACAAAAAATAAATTTGTCAGGGTGGGAAACTTATTTGCGAGGGGGGTGAAATCCCGGACATTTCCCCGCTAATTCGCACACTGACCACCATTCTCAGTGATGTCAAAATACCTATATCTCAAACTTTTAGCTAAATCCAGCTACCACGGTTGGGATTCTTTTCCTGATAGTGGACCTTTTGACATTCGTTCATTTTTCCAACTATGTTCATCCAGACACGTGCTGATACATAGTCGGTTGATATTGTGTGCTGCCCTTTAATGCATGGATGAGTTTACTTTTGAATTATCTTAGGCTAGTTTATCCTTTTACATTGAAGTGTTTTATAGATTGCGTAGTGTACTTTGATAAGAGCTGATTCATTTGGTTAATTTTTACGGAGGGGGGCGGTAGCTTCCCATGTAGATTTGAAAATAAGATTGTGTTCATGTCTCTGTTATTTTTTGTGTATTTTCTAGGTGATTTACTGCTTTATTCGAATATTATACTTACTTTTGAACATGTTTATACTGGTTTAGGTTAGGTTTGTTTAAAAGCTGGTTTTTCACTTAAAGAAACATTTGTTAAAGTTAGTTAGAAACTGCATTTATATATATATGAACATGCCGCCGAAATTGAGTATTACGGTTAGTTAGGAACATATACATCTAAACCGGTTCCCGGATCCGTTGAGAAAGCAGTCCCCAAGAAAGTTTTGTTTCTTCGGAGTAGTCATGGAGAGTTCCTCGTAACGAGTTATCAGAAAATAAAATAAAAGAAGAGAATGAAAAGGTGATGGTTTCGAGGAACTTAATTTTAGACTGCTCCGATGAATCAAATCAGCTTGGGAACTGCTCCGGGAATCGGGTCAGATGAATCGGTTCGTCACTTTCCTTTTGACTGGGAGGCCAGTCATCTACACCCCTGTCCCCAGTGGTTTTCAACGTCGTCGTTAATGGCTCCTTGGGGCATTCTCGTGTCCCCCGCCAAGACAGACTGTAATAAGAATCGTTTGAGATTTCACGATGTGTTACATATTTTTTGTATTATTCAGCGAAAGCTATATGCATTGGCCAAAGGGTCGCAGCCATGTTCAAGAAGGCTGTCGCTAACTAAATTGCTGGGAATTTGCTTGCTTCAAGGGAAGTGTGCCCAAACATGTTCTTTGTTTGACCCTCCTCCTCATAAAAGTTGGCTGCCACAGTTTAGTTCTTGAAGGGAAAGCTGAACTGCGGTTTCTACAATTCATGATTTTCTCCATATACGCGGTACTTTTCAAGAAACCTAAACAAATTTCAAGATGACTCAAAGGTAAGCAGTGTTCAACTTTCAGTCTTGTTTCGGACTCTGGTGGGATTTAGAGGAAAACCAATTTTGCTTCTTCTAAAACGACTGAATCTTTGAATGAGGAAGGGTAAAACAAAGGTCACAAGTTCGGACAAACCTTCTGCGACCATGCTTCTAATAGAGTGCTGAATGAAACTTGAGGATCTTGAACGTGTCAACGACACTAAAGATTTAGTCGTTTTGCAAGCGACTAAACTGGTTTTACTTTTAGCTCACCAGGAAGTTGGAAGCAGGACGGTTTTCCTTAAAACTTTTGCTTAAGTTTCGGGTCAACTTGAAATTTGTGTGTGTGTGTGTTGTGAGCCCCTGTCCGTTTTCTTACTTGAAGTCATGAAAGGTGTACCAAATAAGGGAATACATCAATTGTAGGCTGTTTAAAAGTTTTTTTTTCAAAACTACGTTTGTTTTACGCTGTTTGAGATCTCATCCCGGGAATACAGCTGAACCGTTTCATATGATTTTTGTATTATAGTTAGTGCCAACATGGGACTGGTTTTATTATGTCAGTTTCATCAAAATGCGTTTCCTGAGAGGGTATGCGGAAGGGGGAGGTCGAAACTTATGTGAAAAATAGAGTATCTCACGAACTAGGTAGGAAATAAAACTTGGTATATAAAATCCCCATCGAAAGTAAGCAGATACCTGCCCTAGGACTATTCAAATTTTCTGTTTCAAAGGAAGACGGGCATTTTCGATTTTTTTTATTTACGAGAAAACGTTTGTTGTCTTACGCTGGCTGAGGTACGGGAATTCAGCTGAACTGTTTCACATGATTTTTGTATTGTACTTAGCGCCTGGGTTTATGATGTCAGTTTCATCAAAATGATTTCCTGAGAGGGACGGGGGGGGGAAGAAAGGGGGGCTAATTCGAAATTTGTGAAAATTAGAATATCCCACAAACCGTTATCGATATTAAGATCAAACTCGGTGCATGGAAACTTCGTTAAAAGTAAGCAGACACGTGTCGTAAATGCTGTTCAGATTTTTTTAGGGAACTGGTGAGAGTGGGATTTTTAATTGGGTGAAAGTTTTTAATTAATGACACTGTTTTTACTGCAAGATATGTAATGAATGTATCAGTTCCTATTTGCTTTTAACTTAACCTAACCTAACCTGAGTTTTCCTGTCTCACGGCTAGATGAAGGTCATGATAAATAAGTGACTGAAATATTGCCATTATAAAAATCATAACATAACATGGTCTTGGTACTTACACTTTTCAATGTAAGCCTAAAGATTGTGCAATTTAGTTGAACTTTATAAGTAAATTGGATTATTTTGGTAATAATACACATGTGTTACTCGTTTCATATTTGGGGGCAAGACAAATAATATGATTCTTAACACTTCTATTCGGCTCCTGGGACGAATCGATCTACATTTCTTCGTTTCTCTATTTGAATGCCTGTACCACGCTACGGGGTGCATTTTTCGTTCTTTTAACTTGAAATTTTGATAGTAAAAGCAAGAGACACTGTGAATATGGTGTATTCTGGCGTCGATCCGACAGAAAATATCAAGTGAACTTCTACAGGTCGAAGTTCGGCCCTATAATTTCTCTTGATGGGACCTCAACAACTTGAAGCTATAGCTCTATTCTTCTACATAATTTTCATGTTGCTGTGTACTGTAATTTTGTTTTATTGATGTCTAGACATGAGATCCCCCACCTCACCTGTTTCTACGTATATAACTCTTCTTCCTTCAAAAATCAGTCCAACCCTGTGTATTGTGCGCGGAATCTCGATTTTTTATTGTGGCCACCTTAATAACTCAAAACTTGATTACTCGAAAAATCCATAACTAGAATTTTTATCTATTCTCTTCAGCTTCGAGTTATCGAGGTCCAGTTGTATATTTCTAAAAGTACAGAAGGCTCAAATTTGCCACTGGCTAGGTTAAGCTGAAGTGTAAACTTGTGATTCACGTAAATTTGAAAATTCGTTAACTGAGACGTCTAATACTCTAGTATTAGATATTGACTATTTTTATTTACTGTTAACCCTCCTTACTGTACTGGTTATTATCACTTACGTGGCAAAAAAGGACTTTTTAACAAATATTTCCTAAATGTTATATTACCTACTTTTTCTTGTACGCTTGTATTATCAGTTTTCTCTTGTGTCAGAAGTACTTTCATAAGTTGCATATTTCTAGCAAATATTTTTAATAATCATCTATTATCCGTTTCCCCTTTAGGAGAGATATCTCAAAACCACGGCTGCAGTCCAAATTTCTGACCACAAGCAACGAGCAGCACCCATGATGTATCAGAAAACTAATCATACAACACCAGTGACGAATTGTCAACAACACCGACCAATCCACTGACAAGCAGTGCATATTCCTGCAGTAAGTTATGAAACCTTAATAATAATTTCCTATCATAAATTATGTTCGTTAAGGTTTATCAGTTAAAACTATGCTTAATAATGTAGGAATTTCAACTATTAGAGCTCGACCAATTTTTTGCGACCGTTTTCTTGTTGCGGAACGTTAGTGGGGCACCTGCGACGACTCGATCATCATTAGTTCGTTTGTCTGTCTGTCTGTACCACGCTACAGGGCGCAATTTTCGGTCATTCAACTTGAAATTTTGAAGGTAGAAGCATTAGACACCCGAAATTTGCTGTATAGTTATTGGTTGCGGTATGACGTAAAATTTCAAAATGGCGGCCACGTTTCCAAATTGGCTGGCATCCACGCTACAGGGAACAATTTTGAGCCTTTCAACTTGAAATTTTGCTAGTAGAAGAACGAGACAAATTAAATTTACTATATAGATTTCGGCTGCGATCCTACAGAAAATTTCGAAATGGCGGGCATTCATGCTACACAGCGAGATTTTCGTTCTTTTGACTTGAATTATTGAGGGTACAAGCACGAGCCACTTTAAATTTACTGTCTAGATTTTGCTGGTGATGCTACAAAAATTTTCAAAATAGCGGGCATCCACCCTAGAGGGTACAAATTTTGATCTTTTAACATGAGGCACCTGATCTGTAGGCCCACTAGTTTTATGTGATTTTCGATATGTGAGGCCAAAACCTTGAAATATATCAAGGAGGGATACGATTTGGTCGTAAGTGAGCCAGGACCATTATTACCACCGGGTACAATCTCTGTATTCACAAGGTGCAACTCAAGATTATTTTAAAAAAATATATAGTTCAATCTACGAATTCAAAGCCTTTACGTCGTAAAAACGACGTCGGCCTGCGAATAACTCAGATACTTCAGCTTCGTACCAGCAATTGCTTCTAAAACTAATGGTTTGCTTGCAGGATAAAATTTTTCGAACGATCCAATCGGCGGTGCAATATAAATGGAAAGCATAAAGTGTTCCTTTTCTTTCTTGTACTGACAGTGATTTGTCCCTAATCTATGTTACCTAATCTTTCATTTGATGGCATTCTTCTTGTTGTGTGGCCGAAAGCCTTTTCGATATTACATTATTCAGACTTTTTAAAAAAAATTAGCGTCAGTTGTTAAGATACACCAAAACTTTCTTGGAGACCTACGTAAGGTAGGAAATTAGTCTGGAGAAATGAACTCCTATTTCAATATTACATGTTTTTCTTGTATAACTTGAATTTCTTCTCAGACAGTTGATTCGTTTATTTGTGAAACAACTTGAATCCAATAAATTATAAACTGAGTACTCACTGAATAAAAGATACAGAAATAGGATACTTGCCCGAAATGATCTCTCTGATAAATTACAGAGTACCATAGGTTTCGAAACCACCCGGTTTCTTCCTAAGTGGAAGGTGAGTAGAATTTAAAAGGGTGAAGAGTAAAATGCTTAGAACAAAGGAAGCCCACATTTGACAACATAGTCGAGAATCAAGTAACAAACTTAGGAAAAAGCTAGAAGGCACAACCGAACTTTAATGATATACAAATGAGAATGAAAAATGGCTGCGCTACCGGAAAGGAAGGAGCTCCTCCTTTTCATTGGAAAGGCCATTTTCCATTATCATTTCAGTTCCGTTGTGTCTTGTAGTTCCGTTATTTTTCTTCTCGACTGTGTTGTCAAATGTGGGCTTGCTTGGTTCTAAGCATTTTACTCCTCATCCTTTTAAATCCTACTCACCTCCCACTTAGGAAGAAACCAGGTGGTTTCAAAACCTGTGGCATTCTGTTTTAACAGAAAAGTCCTTTCGGGTAAGTACCCTATTTCTATAACATGAATCCAAATTTTGACAGAAACTGAGTTACGACTTTCAGATTATTTTCCTCTACAAGGTGAAATTCCTGAAGTGCAGACTCTGCTTAAAATTATTGGCATAACAAAATTCTTAAAATATAAATAAACAAAGCATTTGATCCTACAAAACATTCCTTTCAGTAGATTTCTGCTTCTACTCACAAATGTTACCCCAGAATTTATTTTTCATTAAACTAGTCAATTATACAGTAATAGAATAACTTTCTTTCAGTAACACAAACTACTGAATACTGTGAACATCTAAAAACATATGCTTTTTTATAGGTATTGGTGTAGTAGCAAGACATCCTGCAGAATTGAAAGAGACACTTAAAGAAGTCTGCAACGATGTAAAGATCTTGAAGACAAGCGTTTTGTCACAAGGTGAATTTTCAAGTGTCATCACGTTCCCTGAGGATATTACTCTACCTTGCACCGCAGTAGAAGATGTACGAAGATTAGAAGACTGGCTACACGTACCAGAAAATGAGACTTCCCTGGTAGGTATTATTTAGTAGGATATGCTACAATAATAAATTCTGCATGCATTTTTCATAGTAGCTTCGATGTGGATCGGTGATTGAAACGGCTTTCTCAAAATGTTATTTACGTTCGTGTTGCGAAGTTGTTCAGGTTCAGGTAAATTTAACTTGAATAATTTTAAATTTTTCATGAATTATTTTCTGCTTTATGAATAATTTATAGTTCTTTTCCTGCGTTTTTAAAAACATCTTTTAAGAACATTTGCACACTAGGTGTAGACAAATTATTTTTAAATATCTGTTGTGTTTATAATTTGTATCCTCTTGCGTTCTCTTGTGCAATGTTTTTATCATCATATCTCTAACATTGTAATTGAAATTGGAATCTGTCATACGAAAAGGTCAAATTGTATACGTGTTGCGAGCAGCATTGCTCTCAAAGCCATTTGCACGATGAAGTAATGCCCAGGGTGGAGATGATACCTCGCAGTGCGCAGGAGATTCGTTGCATTTTCTGCAGGATTTTCCATTATTTTTATAACCATGTATGTATCTATTTGAAACAGGAACGTGTGATCCATTAACTTTAGTACATGGTGCACCAAGCTACATTTCAGATGTGTGAAATCATTTTTCCCTGACTTTTTTAAAATGAAAATTGTGTGACAAGACCTTGGATAGAACTCGGAACCTTGGGCCTAAGGTTCTAATGCACCACAACGTCTAAAGGTCCCGGATTCCATCCCCAGTCGAGTAACATAATTTTCACTCTTTAAAATATAATAACAGCATCTATAGAGGTATGGTGTATACAAATTTAAGTTGCCTCAATTTCTACATTGTACCTTTTCCTCTTAACTAGTCATATACAGCGAAACTTGTACAAACCGGAACTTGAATAAAACAGAAATCTGTGTATAACGAAAACTTTTCCAAGTCGGTACTTCTTATGGTAAATACTTAATAAATACTTTGCATAAAACGGAAATTTGTGTAACGCGGAAACGGAAAGGAAATATAGTACTTGGAAGCCTCGCATGAAGCTGCTTATTTTTTTTTTAATCCGAGCCAACAAGCAAGAACGCTCTTCAACGTTTTCTTATCTTTGGAGACAAAGACATCAACATGGAACGTCACTTAATAGCGAAAGAGACTTTCTATTTTTCTTTGACTCAAGATAACCCATCAAAGGACAGCGCCAGACGTGATTTTAGTGTTGAGGCCCAACGCTTTCCATTTTATACAAGTTTCACAGTATATAATTTTATCCAATAATTTAAAGTATTCATGTGTAGGTTACATTTGTAGCTTGTTTTTCTTTAAAACTGTCCACACACAAATTATATACTTACCGAAGATGTAAAACAAAAAAGCTTTTCGATGCCCTCTGCTGTTATCTTCAGTTGGCAAATTAAGAAGGACTGGAAATATTTTTTCAGTATTTATTGTTGTGTTCCAAGAAGGAAGAGTATAAATAAACAATAATGTTGGGTAACTGGCAACACTCAATTGCTTTTCCTATAGGGTAACATAAAGTTGCTTATTTACGCTCTTTGAAAACAAACAATTACCTTCCTTTTCCTTCCTTACGTGTATTTCTTCCTTTCTTTTTGATCCTTTTGTAATTTGCAAATTGAAGACAATGAGAGTTGTGTGCGGAGTCATTGAAATTGGTCTATGAGTATGATAACATTAAAAGTTGGTCATTTCAGAAAGTTCACAATAGTCAAGTTTTCCGTTGATACTCAGTCTTCCCATTGACTAGTGTACTTTATGGAAAGAAAAAAATCGTGCGGATCAGTAAACTGCTAAAAACCCAACTTTAGCAAGAATGGACTGATGTTGATTCTCAAATGGCAGATTTATTTCTGCTGTCAGTACATAGTTTGTGCACAGTTTATTCTTTTGTGTGTCTGATTATGATCACCGGATAGTATTTCTGTGTGTTTCCCTTATAGTGTAGTGTTTCCTAACTTATCATTTTTATTACAGAGAAAGTATTTCGGAACCTTTGGTGGAGGGAAACTTGGCCATATTGTACGAAACATTTTAAGAAAGACGTTTTCCAACGAGGTCGCATTGAAATTGAATTGGACGGGAAATAATCAGAAGGAAGCTCTGAAGGATTTAACACTTGTGAAAGAAATAATAATATAGTGTAATTTGTGTACATATTGTTTAAAATTGTAATAACTTGTACCAATTTAAATAATGACGTACAGTTTTTTTAGAATTTTGAGTAATAATTGTATAGATTTCGACATTCTTCGTACAAAATACGACTGCAACAGCCGAAAAAAAACTTGGAAATGAGGCTAGCTGACCGGAATTTTACTGATGAAAGGTGACGTGTATTCTAAAAAAATCTTTCTATTATGTGCTAATTTATAGTTCTCAGTAGATCAAGTAATATGTTGTTCTTAGTAGATCAAGTAATATTCTCAATCGAATTAAAACGCAGCATTAGTTTTTTTAAGATTACAAAGGCAGCAAATTGCGTGTTGAGAAAAGGTAGAGTAATGTACCACAGCCGTAAAATACGTTTGTATAATTAAGTATTTAATACTTTTCCAAAAATTAACGGATCGTCGATATACAGTACAAATACGTATTTAAGCAAAACTTTTTATCTCGATAATTTGTACTTTTTAAATGATGAGACACGTTTTTTTCTGTTTTGACATCTGTTTCACCGTTTCAGATTTCTAAGGGTGACCAGAGACTTTTCAATGTAAATTTTGTTGACATATTGACCGACCGCCATTTTGGACTGGATTCGAGACTGGTTTTATCTTATTTCTTTTAACAGTACCTTTCGAACGATATGCTACTTGAACCCCCTTGTCATTTGAAAATTTTGAGTTGGACCCCGTCCGGGACGCCCCCAGAGGCCACACACCAAAAACTTTTCACTCACAACCTGTCCCCTCAAAAATAATGGGATACGTGTTCGACGATTTTTAATCTATCCAACCGTTTCCAAAAAAAATGGAGGTACAATCTTTTCGTTGCCCCACCCTATATATATATATATATATATATATATATATATATATATATATATATATGGAGCTCCTGCGTAGCCTAGTCGGTAGCGCGCTCGACTTCAGTGCGAGCGGTCCCGGGTTGGATTCCCGGTGGAGGCTCAAAAATGTCGATGTTGACCCAGCATCGTGAGGACAATTGGGGAGCTGCTGTGAATAAAAGACAGTGGCGATCACAGTGTGAGCTTGAAATCTCCTCTCCCAACCCGTCTCGTCAGCGTGGGAGCAGTAGACCAACTCTTCCCTTTGGGGAGAGACCTCATCCACTAGTGGATTGAATATGGCTGTGATTTATTATATATATATATATATAGTTAGTGCATACTACTATGCCTCTAATCCACAGCAACTTTTCGATATGGTATTACGTCTTCGTAACTGTGATCACAGTAATGAATAAGTTTTGTTGGATAAAACAAAACCTATGACTGGCCATAACATTCAGGAATCTTTTATTATATTCAAACTGGAAGCAGCGCTTCATTTGTTCAAAGGCGAATTAAACCCTGTCTGGAACGATCTTTTTGCCAGATATTGCCACCCTCTGAGAAGAATGATCGTGTGCTTGACTTTTTTTCTCCTCAGCTGTGAGTTCTTAGTCAGTTCCTAAGAACTTGTGCCCCGGCTTCCATGTGCCGGATGACGCCGCTAGACATCATCTACCCTTTTTGTTTTCTATTTTATTTCAGTCTCTTCTATACTAAGTTGTTCATTTTTCGCGCTTCGAAAAAGTATATACTTTTAAACCATGCACATATCCTTTTAACCCTTTCGAATTATTGACAAGTCGAAGAAGGAATAATTAATATTCCAAACACGGTGTGTTTTATCTGTATACTGCCTGAGCACAAGCGTGTGTTTAATTATTTATACGATCATCATCGTTTGCATGATTTGTATTTACAACGGAATAAGATTGTTGAAAATCGGTCTACGCGATTTTATTTTCTTATTGAGTCTTTTTCTTGCATGACTAATCTTATATATGATATTGTAGGATTTATGTCCAGTGTATTTATCGCATTCTATACCTATTGTCGATCTCGTCATTTCAGCTGCTGTTCGTAGTAACTTCGTAGCAAGGCATGCAACGGAGACCGAGATTAAAGAAAAGATCCAATTCTGGTTCAGGTGGGGAAGAGATCGCGACGGTGGCAGAGAAAAACGACGGGCATCAAACGACAACGCTGTACTCACAGCGCCACAAGAGGAGGATAATTAGAAACACCGAAAAGGAAATGCTCGAAGAATTTCGTCAGTCTGTTGGTAATTATGAAATTAATAGGCAGGACGTAAAAATACTGAACAGTTATGTGAATTTTGTGGATATAGAGCATAGCATTAGGCATTTCGAACAAGTAAAAGAAAGCAAAAGATATCATATATATTTATGTCTGCTTTTGACCTCTAGAATCATGTCCCAGGCATTCACAATCGTGCACATCAACACACTGTATTTTTTTGTAATGGTAGGTAGTATATGTAGCCAAAGGTAAAAAAAATTTTTTTTTCAATTCTTTATCAGTAGCAGTTTTGTGCTTGTAATTTTGTAAGTGATTCAGTTATCTTAGCACTGAATATTTTTGTAAACCTTTCTGTCTGATTAATAAAAGTATTACATTTGTCATATAAGTAAGTTATTTCTAATATATAAGTAAATTTAAAGATAGCATTCGTGTAAAACAACTTATCTTTATGGGTTACTCGGTGCTATGTTTTACCAAGAGTAAATAAAATAAGTTAAATGAACTGAAAGAGGAAAGGATAATTATAAAAAGTAGGTATAAATTAATCCACTTACTTTTACAGAGTGTATATAATAGCGATCATACCCTGAAAACATGTGATTGCTATATCTTGTGGTGTGTTTACGAGGACTTTGCTGTGACTAAGCTATTTTCCAGCCATTTTTGTTATGATGATTGCTGTTTATATCTGCCTAATTGTTCAACGATTTTCCCACGCACTCCCAACTATTGTATTGAGGAAAACCTCCTACCCCGCACATAGACATTTATGTGTAGTTGTGTTATTTTTTTCAATCTACACTTTACTTGTAATTTTATATTACATTTTAGTTGCTTATTTTCAACTTGGTCGAGAGCACATTGTCAAACGCACTTAGAAAAATAGCAATTTCTTAAGATATTTTCGAAGCTTAAAATGCACAAACGAAATTGGCGATTTTAAAGTGTTTCAGCTTCGAAAATATCTTAAGAAATTACTATTTCTCTAAAGGCATGTGCTCTCGACCAAGTTGAAAATAAGCAACTAAAATGTAATATAAAACTACAAGTGAAGAAGTGGAGATTCAAAAAATAACACAACTACACATAAATGTCTATGTGCTATGGGTGGGGTAGGAGATTTTTCCTCAATCCAATAGTTGGGAGTGCGTGGGAAAATCGTTGAACAATTAGGTGGCCCAACGTTGGAAAGTGGTTATTCCTGCACAACACGAGTTGGTTGGTATTATGTTGAAAAATGGTTGAAAACTGTGTTGGCCCATCGTTGAAAAGTGGTTGATCGTTGAGATTTCGTTGCAAAATGGTTGACTGAAGAGTGGGCCCACCGTTGGGAAATGGTTGTCTCATGGCAATACATCGATAGGTTGACGCAAGGTTGAGAAATGGTTGTATATCCCGTTGGCCCAACGTAGACTATTGCTGATGGTTGGGAAATTGTTGTTATATTGTTGCTAATTTCTGGGCAAACGGTGAGAAATGGTTGTTTGGCCCAACATTGATAAATTGTTGAACAAATGGTAGGCCCATTGTTGAAATATTGTTGTCTCATTACAACAAAAAGTCGTCGTTTGTTTTATTGTTGATAAATGGTTGTTAAAATCGTTGGCCCAACGTTGTCACAAGTTCGTTGAAAAAAGCGTCGGAAGGGCGGACATAGCCAACGTTGTTTTCAACCGTTGGGGAATGGTGACTTCAACCAAAAGTCAACGGTGGCCCAACGTTGTTTGTGCTACTTGGGTAACAATGAACCTGACTGGCAATGATGAGGTAGCCACTGCTTTCGCTCAGCATGTCCAATCTATTTACAATAAATATTCCTCAACTAAAACGACTGACAATTTACTTGATGAAGATCACTCTCAGGATGAATGTCAGAACTTATTCCACGTCTTAGAAATAAGTATAAGTGACATTCAAAAGGCCATACGGAAACTGAAACCGAATAAGGCAGTTGGGCCTGATAATATACCAGGTTATATTGTGAGGGGTTGTAGTGATATTTTTAATGAACCGTTATATACGTTATTTAATTTATCAATAAGAACAAATGTCTTTCCGAATATGTGGAAAGAGTCAATTACATTCCCAGTTCCGAAAGCAGGCAATAAAAATAAACTGAACAACTATCGTTCAGTAGCCATATTGCCAACGGTTCCTAAAGTATTTGAAAGTGTCATTTATGATCAGGTCATGCAGCATGTTAAGACGCTACTATCAATATATCAACATGGCTTTTTACAGAAGAGATCTACTGTAACTAATCTGGCTATAATTACAGACTTCATAGCTTCCGCCTTAGACAATAAAGAACAAGTAGATGTTGTATACCCGGATTTGAAAAAAGCATTCGATACTGTAGGCCATAACATACTAATTCAAAAGCTTTCCACATTCAGTTTTAGTCCTTCTATGATCCAATTCTATGATCTTGAAATAAATATTGGTAAGAGCAAAGCCATGACCTATAGCAGACTGGAAACAACTTAGGATTTCACTTACTCGATCAATGAAATTAGCTTAAAAAGTTTGATACAATTAAAGATTTAGGTGTTGCATTCGATAATAAACTAACTTTTTCGCTCCATGTGGTAAATACAACTAATGACGCGTATAGAAAACTAGGATTTCTTGTTAGAGCAACCAAAGAATTTGCAAATGATAGCACTTTGAAAACTCTTTAGTATTCCTATGTTAGGTCCAAACTTGAATATGCCTCACTTATATGGAATACCTCTATGAAAGCAAGTTGCCAGAAGATCGAACACGTACAAAGAAAATATTTTTACGTTTTCTCACATACAAATACGAATCTTACAACAATTTAATTAATAACTTTAAATTTCAGAAACTTGAACGAAGACGAACATTAAATGACTGACTTTTCTTGTACAGACTTTTGCACAATAGAATATATTGTACCGAATTAACTGCAACAATAATTAAGGTTCCGTCCCTCAGAACGCGCGAGGGAAATAATGACCTATTCTATTGCAGAAAAACTTGTACAAATGTATTAAATGTGTCACCTACATAAAGAACTAGTGCTACTGATAATGTAATAGATAAGAATTGTACAAATTTGGACATATTTGGAGACTCGGAAGAACGTTACAAAAATTAATACAAAATATATTGTAAAAAAAACTCTTTGGGCAAAAAAAAAGAAAGAAAAAGGGTATAAATGTTTTATTATTTGTGTCATTAAATGTAATAATTAATGTAGACGCTATAAATAGGCATTAAGGCCTGTTGGGTCGAGTAAATAAAACCAACATTTTATGTTGTGTCTAGTATTTTATTTATAAATAAATAAATAAAATAACCTTCAGGACAACCAGTAAAATAAAAATTCAAAAAAACTTAAAAAAAAGCAGACGAAACGTTTAGTCAACAGATTTCTGTGACAATAATGGATAGCGTTGGTAAAAATACTATTTCAAGACAGTATTAAAAAATTCAAGTACTGTTACTGATAGTGCCAACAAACGTAGATCGGAGAAAATTTTAAATATAAAACATTTCGCTCCTATGTTTGAAGCAGTTATTTTGTACGTAGAGAAGAAATAACTAGCAGACATTAGATATGAATGAAACGTGGTTACATTAGATATGAATGAAAAATATAAATTTCAGAAAACTGGGGAAGTTTGGTGGTATTTTAAGGTAGAGAGAAATGTAAGATCTAATATGACCTTTCAGGTCACAAGGGGAGACGATAAACTTGCGGTGAACTTTATTTTCTACGGAGCATGTTAGAATCTTTTCACTTCTGCGTGTCACGATTATGTGAGTGCAATGGTTGTTAAAATCAACTCGAACCCGCAACCTACAATGCGCTGGTCTAATGCCTCAGAGTGAGTGTCATATTTGCACAATTTCCATGGAGGTTTTTTTTCAGAACGTAGAAGACTGTATTTTACATACGTTCATATTAAGAAGTATTTCGGAAAACAGAGCCAGAGAAGATTTTCGCAGTGAGGGGGAAATCCCAACCATCCCCCGCTTCAAATCGAACACTGGTCAGACCACACGACTATCATTTGGGCTTTAAGGAGAGAAGAGTCTAATCATTAAAATCAAACGATTGAAATATACAATCAAATTTCGATTAAGCAATCTGTTGCCTGAATTTGGAGTTGTTTTTCTGCATTAGCGGATGAAACTAATATGACCAATATAAGAATTAGGTCTCTATTGTTGGTAGCTACGTGAATGATAAGTATGTAAGATTTAAAAAAAATAAGTTTGTTCACGTGGCTCGGTAACAACCTGTCAGATCTTCCCCTAACATGGTGTTGGAAGGAGAGTTGTGAGAAAAGGAGGTCGGGATTTAACGAAAACAATTTATAACTAACACACACATTTATAAGATATGATGAGTTCTTATTTTGTTAGAAAAATGATGGTAATAGCAGTTTGCTGGGATATTTTAAAACTGTTGAAGACATAATGTGACAGTGCCCTGCTGCAATTTAAGTGTATTGCGCAACTCAATTTGGAAGTATTAAGACAATTCGTATTCGACTGATACTGAACTATTTAGGAACAATTGCAACACTTATGTTTTTATATCCGCTTGCGGAGAGTGCATTTTTGTGACATTATGAAGAGTGTAAATATATCACTTAGAGCATAAAGAAATTACTAAGTATGAAAAAAACTTATATAAAAATATAATTCATAATTATAAAGAATTAGCTTAATTTGTGTTCGAAGAAATTGTCCAAATTTCTTTATCGAACAATGTCACAAACTCAGATTGAAGGCATGCATGTCTAATTTCTTCCCTATTCGATTGAATTAGTATTTCCCTTCGATTGACCGTTATACAAAGCAACACCTTCCCTTAGTAGAGGCTGTGAATAATGCCAAATGTTTCAAGCATGTATTCAGATTTAGTTTTCAGGGTGTTTAGGAATTGGGGGAGGTTCGAAGAGGGGTCTGAATATGAACTTGATAATAAGTACATAATCATGCCTAAACTTATGCTAAGATTACAAAAATACCGGAATTAGGGAGAACCCTCTGAACTCTTCCCTGGATACGTCAGTGAGCTGTATGACAAAAAGTGTATGTGTCTAGAATATCCAGTAGCTACAAAAATCAACTTAAAAAACTGATAGTATTATAACAAAGGTGTTGTCTGAAGCTTCATTATTATTATTTTTTAAATGAAGACACTGAACACGAGAATATAAACTCCCAAAGTTAGAAGAACTTAAATTTCCTTTGTATACAACATATTCGACATTAATTCAAACGTTCTAAATCGAAACTAACAAAATTAAAATATTCTATTCAAACTATCAGCTTATCCGATAACTAATGTCGTGTTTTTCATTAAAAGAACCATACTTGGAACATTACCGTTAGTCAGGAATATAGTATCCATCGGAATCCACAATACTCTGCCACCTGTCAACCAGTTGTTGAATCCCCGCTGAAAGAAATCACCGGTTGTAGAGGCAAAGAACTGGCTCACTGTTCACACACGTCATCCTCATTTTGCAGTGTTTTCCCGGGAAGGTGGTTTTACAGTCAGCGAAAAAGTCAGTAGTCTGTTGGTGCAAGATCTGGTGAAAACGCCGAGTGGGGAGGTTTTCCCCAGCCACATTCCTCGATCCTAGCATGGGTCCTTGTTGCCGTGTGTGGGCGTGCGTTATCACCGTGGATGAGCACACCCTTGCGATTAACCAGAGCAAGACGTTTCTCCAATAATGCAGTCCGTAGATACCTACGGACAGTAGGCATCTGCATTTATGCTCTAGTTACGTGGCAAGAACTCAAAATGGATTATCCCACGGATATCCCACCAAACACTCAACATCACTTGGCAGGGGTGGTGATCCTGTTTTGGCACAGTTCCTGTCAACTCCACTGCCGTTCACGTGTAATGTTATGGTAGACGAACCACTTTTCATCCTCTGGTTAACATTCTGTCCAGCAATGGCTCACGTCTGTGACGGATGAGCAGGTAACTGCAGATGTCAACTCGCTGCTGCTTCTGTTGAAGTGTCAACGCATGGGGTACCTATTTTCCGAGTTTCGACACGTACCCAATGTCCTGCAGATTACAATGAACAGTCGAATGCAGTTCGCTGGACAGTTCTTCTAAACTTAGCATTGGATTTGCCTCCACTGCTGCTCGTAGGGCAGCGTTGTCCAGCTGCACAGGTCTCTATTTTCGTGGCTTTTCGGTGAGGCTGGTGTCCCCAGTCCGAAACGTCTAGAACCATCTCTGGCACTTTCTCACATGGACAGTACCCTCACCATATACGGCATTGATATTCAGTGCCGCTGCGTTAGCTGGATGTGCCATACGAAATTCATACCGCATGATATGCCGTATGTGGTCCTAGGATACAGCCATAATCAAACACAAGCCACAATATCAAAACGAGGAGTACGTCGTTCTCGTTCTACACATTGCTGCACAAACAAGTGCCCTAGATGACTCAGCTATGGCACGTGCCGTCTACTTCACTATTCACTCGTCAGATGGCGTCATTGCAGTGTTCATCGCACATATGACATTACTTATGCGATACGCTAATACAATCGAAGCATATCAAATTTCCAAACTTTTTGAAAGTGCTTGAAATTTTGTAAAAACCCGCACCCACATTTACGCCAGCGATGATATTTTATACCCTGAAACGAACAAATATATCTCTGAAAAATTGAAACTTTTATATGTGACTGAACGAGTTGGCAATTCTAGAAGAGAAATCTATCATCAAAACGAGCGCAAAATTAAATACTAGCCGAAAAACAGTTCGTTCTTGACAAAATCCAATTTCAAATATTACTAGGTTTATATTAAAATTATAGCTGAACTAAGCAAACTACAATCATATAATCTATTCTTGTATATTTTCCACATGATTGATCTGGTCTAAAACTACAGAAAAAAACTCGAACTTAATCTTGTTGTGAGTAGTATGAAAATAAGGATTCACGGCCACCAGAATCGATATCATTGTACCCTTTAGGAGCTTATCTCGTACTAGGAAGACCAGGAAGGTTACTGTTCCACACTCTTCAGAACTGCGCATGCGCGCAACCTGATTTATACATTAATATGGTTTTAATCATAATCTATTATCTGCTAATAAAATTTATGCATAAATATGGTTTTAATCATAATCCATTGCCTCGTAGTAGAGTGGCGCCACTTGGGTGTGTTTTAGGCATATTTGGCTCAAATTCTGGAACCAGATTTAGTTCCTTTCTCTAAAACTAAATGTAGTTACTTTTTATTCTCTTTTATGACCCTTATTTTTTAATTGTAAAAAGAGAAGTATTATTTTTAAAAAAATAACTTTTTTTTATTGATTTTGCGATATGGTTCCTTACTGCCAAAATTTTATCGGACTATCATCAAACTTTGGATTTAGATAGATTATGATGAGAAACGACAAGGGTTTTATAAGGAGAGCTATTTCGATTTATTTTAGCGATATTTTGAGACTTTTCCGAGATATGGGGACTAATGTGATACTATTGCCAAAACTATACTGGATTATCATCAAACTTTCGGATTAGATAGATTATGATGAGAAACGACAACGAGTTTACAAGGGGAGATTTTCGATTTATTTTTTCGATATTTTGAACCGTTTCCGAGATATAGGGGTCTAATGGTTCCTAAGTTCCAAAATTGTTATTGAATCATCACCATACTTTAGGAGTAGATAGATTATGATGAGAAACGACAAGAGCTTTATAAGAGGAAATTATTCGATTTAATTATTCGAAATTTTGAGCCGTTTCCGAGATATGGGGGCCTAATGTTGTTCTATTGTCAAATTTTTATTGGATTATCATGAAACTTTGTGATTAGATAGATTATGACGAGAAACGACAAGCAATTTATAAGGGGAGATTTTCGATTTATTTTTTCGATATCTTGAGCCGTTTCCGAGATATGGGAGCCTAATGGATCCTAACTACCGAAATTTTTATGGGATTATCATCAATCTTTGGGATTAGATAGATTATGAAATATTATGAACGACAAGCGTTTATAAGGGGAAATTTGTCGATTTTTTTCGATATATTGAGCCGTTTCCAAGATATTGGGCCTAATGTGGTCCTATTGCGAAAATTTTATTGGATTATCATCAAATTTGTGATTAGATAGATTAATACGAGAAACGACAGTCGGCTTATAAGGGGAGATTTTTCGATTTATTTTTCCGATATCTTGAACAGTCTCCGAGATATGGGGGTCTAAAGGTTCCTCACTGTCAAAATATTTATTGGAACATCACTAAACTTGAGAATTAGATAGATTGAGACGAGAGACGACAATGTGTTTATAAGGGGAGATTTTTCGATTTATTTTTGCGATATTTTGAGTTGTTTCCGAGATATGGGGCCTAATGGTTCCTAACTTTCAAATTTTTTATTGGATTATCATCAAACTTTGTGCTTAGATAGATTGTGATGAGAAACGACAACGAGTTTATAAGGGGAGAGTTTTCGACTTATTTTTTCGATATTTTGAGCCGTTTCCGAGATATGGGGACGTAATGGTTCCTAACTGCCAAAATTTTTCTTATAAAGAGGAATTAATTTGTTTCGAGGTTACTAGCAAACCAGCTTTTTTAATAGTTTAACAGACAGCAAATTCTTGCATCACCCAATTACGTATATTGGATTATTTATCGCCTGCCACATCGAATTGAATTTAACTATTAAATTGCTCGCAGTATTTTTCTAGTGTTTTAATCGAAGAAGTTAGTGCAAAAGATTATCTGAATTAAAATGTACTAATATATGCCATTATTTATTGAAAATTAATTTATTAAAAACTGCTTTTCGTGTTTGTATAATATAAATTTCAAGTATTAAATGTATCGGTAAAAATTTAGTGCAAAAGAAAAAGGAATGAATATAATATAGTTTTTCTTTCCTCCAAAAAAGTGGTAAAAGTGACTTGCGAGTTTTGCTATAAATCTATATCAAAACTAATATATCAAAGCATATTAAAGCTATTCATAGCAATGAAAAAACCCAAAGAAACAAACAAAATAATAACATTTGTGTATGTAATGCTTTCAAAAATAAATTAAAAGTCTATGAGCTCCCTACAGATACTTACGATAAAAAATATTATTGGGACACTATTTCGTTCTTGAACAGTATGAAGAATGAATGCCTAGAAATAGTAAGGAAAGATTCAGAAGATCTTAATGCTCTAAAAGGGAACATAATTTTAACATCAACATTTCTTCATCCAATTAGTGAAGAACAAATAATTTTTCATGTGCCGTCAGGTACACAAATGATCTTGAAAGGTGATGTATTGCAGGATAAAATAGACCAAATATTTTCCAATATAATTGTAGAACAAGAAGAACGTACAATGAAAAAATCCGGGTGGAGTTTGTGTGAGAAACCTGCTCATAAGTTAATAATATCAGTGAGTAAATTTAATAAATTTGCTGCTTCAACGTATATTGAATTACTAAAATGGGTGTGTGATGAAAAAGCAGTGATCATTATCCAAAATAATGATGAAAAATGTTCCTTATGGTGCATCGCGGCAGCATTATATTCCTGTTGCTGTTGATAATCACCCTTATCGTGTATCGAATTATTTGCCATGTGAGAGTGAGTTTACACCAGCAATGCGTAATGTATCCATCCTTCCCAGTCGCATTAAGAGATATTTGTAAAACAATATAATGAACATTGTCCAAACAGTAAATTAGCCATTAATGTATATGGTTATGATAAAAACAATTCATTCTTTCCTCTTTATATAAGTGAATTTTTAATTGAAGCACAACTTAAACAAATTGATCTCTTATATGTAAAAAATAAATCAACATCCCATTATTGTTTGATTAGAGATTTTTCACGTTTAATGAGAAATCAAACCACAAAAGACCGATGCAAATATTACTATTGTAAGAAGTGTTTATTACATTTTAACACTGAATTTAAACTGTCCTTACAATTTACTATTGTAAGAGCTTTGAAGCCACGAGAACTATTATGCCTAACCCAGGACAAGGTGTTAAATTCCACAAGTTAAAATCATTGCTACAAAACATTGTAATTATCATTGAAGGCTTTGAATGTATTGTGAAACCAATTTCTACCCCTGGTCCTAGCACATCATCATATACTCAAAAGGTTCAGCATGATAAAGCTTGTAGTTTTGGTTATTTAGTTTGTTGGAGCGATAATACACCTTCGAATCCTCTTATATATAGAGGCAAAAACGCCTCTGAAAGTTTCTTTATCAAATGGAGAATGAATTACAACATATTGTAAATAAATTATCCCTTACGAAATCACTTTTCCCAATGTCACCTCAAGAAATAAAACAACATAATGAAGCGATAATGTGTAGTGTTTGTGACTGCTATTTTACACCAGAGAATTATGAAGTGCGGCACCATAACAATCTCGTAAGTAACTTTATTGCAGCTATTTGTAATAATTGCAAATTGCAAAGACAACACCAAAGGAACATTGTGCCGATTCTCCTGTATAATTTAAGTAATTATGATGCTCATTTGATTGTAAAAAACCTAGGATTACAGCCAGGTAAGATTAACCTTACTGCTCAATCAGACGAATGTTACATCATGTTCTGAATAATGTTTACTATTGGTGATGGTAATATTGAGTTAAGGTTTCTCGATCTGTATCGATTCTTGCCATACAGTTTTAATAATCTAATCACAAAATTAAAACCGACTAAATTAAAACACACGCAAACATATGGCGATGCAATATATTAATCTTTTTACACGAAAGGATTGCTTACCCTACGACTATTTCTCTGACGAAACAACATTCAATACAAAACAGATATATCTCAAGAAGTATTTTAATAATACATTAAATAACACTGTATGTTTGAATAAGATTATGCCTTTGCGAAGAAAGTGTGGCGAGAGTTTAACTGCTAAACATTTGGTGACTATCACGATGTATATTTAAAATTAGATGTTTTATTGACTGCTGATGTCGTGCAGAATTTTAGAGATACATGTTTTGAGGCATATGGATTGGATTTTGTTCACATGTACACAACACCCAAACTGGCATGGAATGTAATGCTCTATGAAACCAAACAAGAGCTGCAACTTTTGTCAGATGTAAACATGCATCTCTTTATTGAGCATTGTATTAGAGGGGGGATTACTGAATGCACATTACGCAATGCCAAGGCAAATAATGCCTATATTCTTAACGAGTATAATCCTAATAAAGAGCATTCATTTTTAATGTATTTGGGTATGAATCACTTTATGGTTCTGCCATGGTTGAATCTTTACCCTATGGCAATTTTCATTGGGAATCATCGCCATCATAATGGAATAGTAGTAAAAAAATACTGCAGTACCCAGAACACAGTGAACTCGGTTTCTTTGCCGATGTAGATTTATATTATCCGAAAGAGTTGCATGATTCACTTCAAGATTTCCCCATGGCTCCAACAAACGAAATTCCTCCTCACGGTAAATGTAAAAGCTCTTGCTTACACTAAATGATAAACAGAATTACATAGTGCATTATCGACTCTTACAATTCTATTTACGTCACGGGCTTCAACTTCGTCATGTACATAATATGCTATGGTTTAATCAATCCAAATGGCTCGAGTCATATATTAATAGCAATACAGATCGTCGCACTGCTGCTACTACAGACTTTTAGAAATTAATGAATAACGCGATTTATGGTAAGTCTATTGAAAATGTAAGGAATCGGATTGCTGTGAGGCTTGAAACTGATGAAAAGAAGTGTCGAAAGCTTGTGGCATCACCACGTTTCAAATCACGAGAGATTTATGAAGAAAATTTAGTTTTAGTGCGTATGTTAAAGAAAACAGTAAAATTAGATAAAGTGAACTATGTAGGAGCAGCAGTGCTCGAAATTGTTTATGTATAGATTCGACTACGAAATCATGAAACTTCGAAACAAAGAAAACATTAGTATTGCATACAAGAATACTGATTCCTTTGTGTATTACATTAAAACAAATGATTTTTATAAAGATATTCATGAACTATAGGAACATTTTGATACTTCGAATTACCAACAGCCCAATGAATATCAGATTCCTGCAATGAATAAGATGCAATTATTTAAGATGAAGGATGAATTTATGGGTGTCCCAATCAGTGAGTTAGTTGGTTTGCGTGCCAAACTCTATGCAATACAAGATGTTAATACTGAAACTAGAAAGAGAATCAAGGGTGTACGAAAATGTGTTGTGGATCAAACTATTTCATTTGATGACTTTAAGTGTTGTTTACAATCAGAGGAAATGCAAAGAAGAGAACAACGACAAATCAGATCAGAAAAACATGAAATTTATACTGAAAAGGTAAATAAAGTAGCTCTTGACTCACATGATGATAAGCGGTGTATTATGAATTATAAGGTACACACATTGCCCTGGGGGCATTATCGTTTAGTTAATGAAACAGTATGTAATCAGTGTACATAAACTTTAACTTTATTGTTTCTCTAATCTAATTTTATACAGGTGTAATTTAAATGTTTCAGTGAATGTTTATTTTTCTATAAACTTTATTATAATATAGTTTATTATTATTCATTATGCCTACTGATCTATTTGGATTCCCACGATATAAGTCGCATGATCATAAAACATTATCGGATGCTCCTTCAAATATTAATGAAAATCAATTAACAGCACTGGATCAAAGGATTAAAGTAATAAAGAGTGAAATCAATGCACTACGAAATACGTTATATTCAAATATTGAAACGGAAATCACAGAATCGCAACAGCATATACTAGATCTACTTCAAAAGCTTGATAATGAGTTGAAAAGTGTTATTCTTATGTATTCACAGCTGGTAATTAAGAATTATTTAACTGAAGTTCAAAATATTAGAACGACAATTCAAAATGAAGTACAATTAATAAAGAATCAATTTATTACAAACACTGCTGAACAAGATTTAGTCAATAATTTTAATAAAAAGCTTACGGAGTTGCAAAATACTTTTAATTGTCTTCAAACAGCTGTGAATGCATTAGAACATGCTCTTCAAAATAATCCCTCCCAAGAAGATCTTCAAAAGATGCAAGAGGTTATTTCCACTCTACAAACTTCGTGACGATCTAACTAACTTACGTGTTTATAGTGATGTATCGGGTTCAATTGTAAAACCTTCAAACTAGTATATGATTCCTCCCAACGTTAGAAGATATATCCGGTATACAGGAAATGCTGACGAGCATTCAAAATAAAGTGAAAGAGGCAATACAAGAACATTCAAAATTCATTTCTGTTCATGGCGTTAATGAAATAGTTAGTGGGTTAAATGATATGTTGAAAAGTTGAGAGAATACTACACTAACAGATAACACATTCATTGTTGATATTCAGAAACAAATTAGTGATCTAGAAATAAAATATGCTTCTGTGACTAATTCTCTCAATAACTTATCTAAAAAATGAGCTGACATTAATGACTTTTGCAATCTAGAAGCATTAATAGCTCCAATGCCTACAGTGACTCAACTTTGGGAGGTGCAATATTAAAAATTTCATATCGACAACAGACTTTAATTCTAATAACGATGAAATAAAGAATGATATTATTGCAAAACTGGAAGACCTAGAAGATAAGTTAAAAAGCAATGTGTATACGCTAAATCTAATAAATTATTAACATCAATACATAATTTAGATAGTGTTAGTTCTTTAAGATTTATACAATACCTAATAAGGAACGTGACTTCACGCGTCCCAATGTTAGTGGTAAAGTATATGTCTTTCATATGAATACACCCTATTTCGAAATACCTTTTTTGGGTAAACTAAAAATTATTGGTTTTCATTAGATTAAAAAGAATAAAGAGTTTACTATTGTTGATATATATATTCAGCGAACGGTGGACAAAAGTATGGCAATCTATCATTAGGAATACATGAGAGTAGTAGAGATCCAGAAGCACCATCTAAAGATGAAATTCTGCTTCATGAGTTTGATGTTGTAGAAAGTGATGTGCTTGTGGTTCGATCAGATAAATTTTCGCCTGGCGAATACCCAATATCTATTGATTTGATCTTTATCGCTCAATTGATTTCTCGATCTTAAATTAGTTCTCAATAGAATGTTATGTTTTGAATTAATTCGCAATAGAAATGAACAGTAGATTAGTCATTTTTGAAGAAATACACAAGCACGCGAAACGAAACTATAAACAAATAACCTGTTGTAACCAAGGGTATACATGATTTATGGCAAGCAGATTTGGTTGAAATGAACTCAGGAAACTTGAATGGCTTAGCTAAATTAAATAGAGTATATTCTTATCTTCTAACCATTATTGACACTTTTAGTAAGTATAGATGAGCTGTACCAGTTAAAAATAAAACAGGGAATGAAGTTACAGGAGCTTTTAATTCAATACTCAAAGCAACTCAAGAAGCACCAAAGTATTTCCAAACAGATCGCGGTAGCGAGTTTTATAATAAAGAGTTTATTAAATTAATGGAGCAAAAGGGCATTACTCATTATTCTTCATACAGTGATAAAAAGCTAGTATTGTTGAACGTTTTAATAAAACATTACGTGATTTGATGTGGAAGCAATTCACACTGCAAGGTAATTACAAATGGTACAATACGCGTATATTACAAGCGCTAATGGAGATGTATAACAATAAAAACATAGTACGGTGAAAATCAAACCTATTGACGCCGTGAAGGAAGAAAACGAACAAAAATTAATATCAAGAGTCTAAAGCAAGAGGTATATACATCACTTTCAAAGGCGAAATATAGTGTGGAAAAGTATGTTCGAATTAGCAGGTTTAAAAATAAGTTTGAAAGAGGCTTCACACGCAATTGGAGCACATAAATTTTTCAAATAGCTAATGTTTTTAAGACTGATCCACCTACATATCCCTTAAGAGATGAACGCAATGAGATTATTAAAAGTCGTTTCTATGAGCAAGAACTAATGAAAACTAAACACCGTCATGTATACTTAATTGAAAAGGTTATACGTAGAACTAAAAGCAAGGGGCATGTTAAATTGTTAGATTATCTTCAGACCGTAATTCTTGGATCGATCTCAAAGCTATAATGTAAATAGTTTAAAATGTGGAGTGTTAAGAAACGACTTTCGCTACCTAATGATTATAATTAGTTGAATGTTGAACTTTTTTCTAATAACATTTGTTGCTTAATAATAGGAACATCTGGTTGTGGAAAACCAACATTAGTTATTGATAATTTCATTCTAGCTCCAAATTGGCTTTATTGGAATGGTAGACATTTATACGTATTCTCTAAAAGCTTAGAGCAACCCAACTATCAACAACTGCAGTACATTCATAGTGATATACAAGAAAGGTTCCATTATCAGTTGGCTATATTTAAACCTTCTGTTATAAAATTAGAGGATTGCAAGCAACGGTCTGTTATTATAATTGATGACTATATATTAGAGGATCAGAATGAGGTGCGGAACTACTTCACACAGGGTAGACATAAACGAATAGATTGTTTTTACTTAGCACAAACATATAGTAAAGTTCCAAAACAACTTATTAGAGATAATGCAAATTCCTTATGTATATTTCGTCAAGATAACACGAATTTAAATCATATTTATAATGAGTTTGTAGTTGGTGACATGTCTTTTAATAAATTTCAGGATATTTGTTCTATTGCATGGAAGGAACCTTATGGTTTTGTAACAATTGATATGACGGGAAAGTCGAATAATGGAAAGTATCGAAACAAAATCGATCATTTTTTCTAATGGAGTGATCGTTTATGTCATTTACTTTCTTAACGTTTTATAATTAATTGATATACGTACGTTACTTTTTTTTCAAAGCGGATATAATATAGTCTTTTTATATAATGTCAAAACGAAAATCGAATAATACTGAATTACAAAATGTCTTCGCGAAACGTTTTAAAGAATGGAAAGAAAGTCACCGTAGCTATGATGAAAAGCAAGAACGTCAAGAGAAACCATTGATTGAGGCGATTGAGAGCTTGGGAAAATAAAATAAAGGAGTAACCGATGACAACAGAAATCTAATTACAGAACTTATACATGTAGCACAACAGAATATAAATAATTATCCACCAACACCATCAGAAACCTCATTTGAGAAACGGTTATTTGCTTCGCCTAAGGCATTACTAGAGAGTAAAGAAACGAAAGATGATGATGATCAAGAGAAAGAAATTCAATTAGGTCCATTAGCAAGTCGATATTTAAGTACTAATAGGTCAGACAAAGATGAGGTGTTTGGGTTATATTCTATTGAAGTCGATGGAGTAGTGCAGTGGAAGATTGGAAGTTATAATGTTTTCTTTGATAATGATGATTTAATTATTTATAGTGAGAGTAAGATTACACATGATTTATCGGCTCCACTCTATGAAAAATTTAAAAGAACAGTTAATTTCTCGTAAGCAACCGGTAGGTTTCACTGATGATGATTATGAAACTTATAAGAAAATTTAAAAAATGACAAATGCTTTATGTCAGAATCATGATCCATCAAAAATTAGAGTGAAATCAAGGTCCAGTGATAAGTACGAGACCTTAATTAAACCTATTTGGCTTGTGACTGAAAACTAAACGTGAGAGTTTAAAAGAAAGGAAGCAACGAAATGGAATTAAGCGCTACATAAATATGCCGCAACAATTTATTTGGATGGATGATGTTAGAAAGTTAGTAAATATATTATTATTTATAACAGGTGAAGAAGCAGCTGGTAATAAGAATTTTTATGATGAAAAAGTGTGTATAATGGATATGACTTCGTGTCGTGTAAAGTAGGATTTTAAAGAAGCAGTTCTTGAAAATAACTTTTGTACTGTGATACTTATAGCTCAAGCCTAATATATTTTTAATGTGGAGAATGAAAGAGTATTAGAACAATTTTAATAAAAGCATGAAACAATTATTTTTAATATAACCATAATCTAAAACAACTGAGCTTTTTAATTTAAAAAGCTGCTCTGGTGATAATGAGAAATATCAGCATGGTGTAAAATAGTGAATCATTGCTTAGTAATGAAACAGAGGGCTATGACATGTGCACGTGCGAGATTGATGATGTAATTCATAGTTACTACACAGGAATGTCATCTCAGTTAAACTAAACGCATCACGCCTATATAGTGTTAGTTGTAGTATGAAAAGTCATGTATTTGGCGTAGTTCCAATAAAAATTTTGGCAGTTAGGAACCATTAGGCCCCATATCTCGAAAACTACTCAAAATATCGGAAAAAATAAATCGAAATATCTCCCCTTATAAACACCTTGTCGTTTCTCATCATAATCTACCTGATCCCAAAGTTTGGTCATGTTCCAATAACAATTTTGACACTTAGGAACCATTAGGCCCTCATATCTCGGAAACGGCTCAAAATATCGAAAAAACTAAATCGAAAAAGTAAATCCAAAAATTCTCTCTTCCCTTGTCGTTTCTCGTCATAATCTATCTAATCCCAAAGTTTGATTATAATCTATTAAAAAGTTTGTCAGTTAGGAACCATTAGGCATATCTCGGAAACGGCTCAAAATATAAAAAAAATCGAGAAATCTCCCATCATTAAGCCCTTGTTGTTTCTCGTCATAATCTATCTAATTTGGAAGTTTGGTCATCATCCAATAAAAATTTTGGCAGTTAGGAACCATTAGGCCCCCTTGTCTAGAAAACGGCTCAAAATATCGCAAAAATAAATCGAGAAATCTCCCGTTATAAACCCCTGGTCGTTTCTCATCATTATCTAACTAAACCCAAAGTTTCATAAAGATGTGATAAAAATTTTGGCAGTTAGGAACCATTAGCCCCCATATCTCGGAAACGGCTCAAAAGATTGAAAAAATAAATCGAAAAATCTCCCCTTATAAACCTGTTGTCGTTTCTCATCAAAATCTACCTAAATCCACAGTTTGGTCGTGATTCTATAAAATTTTGGCAGTTAGGAACAATTAATCTCCGATATCGCAAAACTCAACATGCCATATTAGGGACCCCACGCGGTACGCTATATCCTGTGGGTTAGGTCGAGGGGATAAAAATGTGTTCATAGCATTTATGCCATCTTAAATGGGTGCTGAAAAAGTGGCTCATACTCTTTTACAAAATAGTACTACTCTTTTTTACAATTGAAAATAAGGGTCATAAAAAGAATAAAAAGTAACTAATACTTGTTACAAAAAAATAACTTTATCTAGTTTCAAAATCTGAGCCAAAGGTGCCTAAAGCGAACCCAAGTGAGGCCATTCTACTACGAGATAATGGAGTATGATTAAATCCATACTTATGCATCGTTTTTATTAGCAGACAACGGATTATGATTAAAACCATATTTATGCATAAATCGGGTTGCGCGCATGCGCAGTTTTGAAGAGTGTGGAAAAGTAACCTTCCGGGTCTTCGTAGTACGAGATAAGCTCGTAAAGGGTACAATGATATCGATTCTGGTGGCCGTGAATAATTATTTTCAGACTACTGTTGTGTTGGGTTGCAAAATTTCCAAGAATGTGATTTTCTAAATATCTCCTCCCTTGAGAAATTCCGATCTACGCTACTGGGTGTACAAATATATCACTGCCACTTTTATAATTTCTAATTTAGTAGGCTGCTGTACGCCCGTGGTGCATTTTCTGTTTTCTATCTTCTTTAACCACTCTTCTTTCCCTACTGCCAGTATAATTGTGAAACAAGAAATGATACTCATCTGGCAATCTCTGACACAGAATGAAAACATCAGTTGTAAGTATTTATTCTGGAGAGCTGAAATATAACACCATATGTTTCTTCTTATTTCTTTCTTTCTTTCTTTTGGCTTCTGTCTTTTTACAACACACGCGGATCAATTAGAAGACACATTTGCCTGCTGGTCGAGATCTTGCTCAACACTACCATGACAAAGGAAATATATCAATATTATATTTCGTTGTACTTTATTGCACCAAGTGTCTCTCGATTGCAGCCCTCCCTGTCTTTGGTAAAAGAACCAAGTTCATTTCAATACACCGTCTAACCCAAACCCCAAGATCTCAGCTTTTCAGCTGATTTTCGGAAAATAGATTGAAGTGGCACAAAATATGTAGTAACTGGCAATAAAACATGTAGTAGTCAAATAAATCCTTCTTCCATTGCTTCTTCCCTGAAATAAAATGTGCAATTTTTTCGATTTATTTTTCCCGCATTTGGTGGTGATTTCGGCTTATTTTTTGTTAAAAGTTCAAGATGGTTTGCCTGCTTTCGTGAGACTCTGAATTGTTGCCTGTGTGTATTTCGATTTGTGTTGAAGTAATTCTGCGTGTGTGTACAAATTGTGAGTGACAATTGCCTAGGCTGTACGTTTGATAATTTTTAAATGGGTTGGTTAATTGAGACTTTCGTCAGAAAATTGACCAAGCACAACATCAATTTTGATCCTCTACCATTCTGGGAGGTCAGACAATTTAATTTATTGTTCTGTTACCTTTCGTGCAACTCGCTGTATATGTTAAGAATGAGAATGAGTGTAGTTTCTGTACGTTTGAGCAAAATTTCGCCGAAGTACATTTTCTGTAATAGGTCAGTAGTATGATACGTACATATCGCCCGAAAATACAGGTTGCCAACTAATGTAAAACTTTTAAAATTATTAAGGAATTATAACTCGCTTACAACAATTTTTACCATTTTAGTGATGCCATTTACATTAAATTTAATAAATAAAAATCACTAAATTTAGTTAGAAAGTAAATAAAAGTCACTAAATTTAGTTAGAAAGTAACAACTTCTGTCTTTTTTAAATAGGAAAACTTCTTACCATTTTTTCTATGTTTGTACAGCAAATGGTAGCAGACGATAATATATGAAATTGTTATTTTATTGAAAGAAGAATTTAAATTACCTCACATAGATGTAATACTACAATTTGATGTGCAAACGCATACGGCGATTGAAGTTACACTCATAGTGTCAGACGCACAACTTAACATATACAACATCGATTTGTCTTAAACGTGAACACAATTGTTAGTCGATTGGTCTTTATATAAAGATACAAATTTTTAATGAAAGAATAACGTCAAAACTTGAATTTTATTCTGTACAGAAATTCCTATAGTCCTATAGTCCCTTAATGAATGAATTGAGGACAATTAGAAAAGTTTGAAATTCTATTTGTTATTAGCGAGAGAAATTTAAAAAAAATACCTTGTTAATTTGTGTTTCTTAGAATCTCAAGCAAAAACATACCTCTCACTTTATTCAAAACTTACAGAACTGACTTTCCCAAGAAATAGGCGGAAATATTTTCAAAGTTGAAACGAAGCATCTTTCCCCCAATCTTTATCTTCTTTGTCGCACGGTCAAACTAGTGGGACATGAACATGGTTTTGCTGTTACCGCCCATAAAATTCATTTTATCTTATCTTATGAACATGGTTTTTCATATTTCTGCTGTAAAGCTGAAAGATCCGAAAGACCTTTGTAAACAAAATAGATAAATTGGCGTGAGATGTCATAAAAGTCTAAATTCAGAAGCAGGTAGTTTTTTATTGCCCCTTGTTTATGGCTGGGCGGATTTATGATAGGCAATCGTTAAAATCCAGATTGAATATCATGTAAAGGTATTTTAATTGCGAATTTTAAACGGGAAACAACGTTTCGTTTAGAAACGGTGGGGGACAATGACTAACAACAAATATTTAGGTCAAAGCAGAGAGTAGAAGAGGTGCCTTACTTTCAATTTGAAACCGGTTCTGGTATTAGTGAATAACTAGCCTGGAGGTTGTTGACATCAGGTGGAGGAAGCACTGGAGGTACAGTGATCTCTAACAGAAGGTCATTTTAGATATTTACATGTTATTCTAACTTACGTTTGATTATAATTTGATAAATATTAATGTATAATGAATAAAATGCGCAGTAGTATAGCTAGAAACTGAATTATTTTGATATGAAATGGCCTTTTGGGAGAGATGCTACAGATAATACATTGACATATCTACCTAAATTGGACCTTGATGTTTATTGATGTAAGGATATAATTATTTGATCATCTATAGTTTTTTTCGGAGAATAGTATGTAGGGGATTGAACGTACATTCCTTATAAACAGAGACAGATTGTGTACGTCGCTGCTGTTACAGTGACTGGATTGCCTTGACGCTGCAAAACGGTGCACTCGTTGCTTCTAAGGTAGATAGAACACACATGTTAATGCTCAAACAGCCGAAGTTTTTTCTCCAGTCGTTGTCGCTATAACTGCTGCCTTATCCGCGGTCGGACTGCAATTGCCACACAACCGTGGACTCAGACATAGTCACCTGTTCCTTTGCTAGCTCAGTCACCACACACCTCATCCATGTAGCTTCTGAACGATATTTTTTTTTACAAAAATGGAATAATAATAAAATTCCCGTGCACCCTTCTTCTGGGAGCGAAGCTCTTGGCACGACTGCTGTGGAACTATTGTTTGATGGTCGTTAATTTTTTTTTCGTGTTCGAGTGTTTGTATCTGCGAATGCGCAGACTGCTTTCTTTGAAAGTAGTCGACACGTAGCAAGATAAAACAAGTTCTTTCTTTGAAATGGACAATGAGTTGGCATGTAGCAACATAGAATAAGTTGTTTTAAATTTGCGATGCGCAGGGAGAACAAGTTTTTTCTTTATGCTTGTCGCTTGATTGATATTGGCGCCAGCTGAATGATATTTTAAATACTTTAATCAAGGGTCAACGCAAAGTTTTTATTTGTTTTACACCTGAGGTGCTCGGGAGAAGAGGAAACAAGTTGTTTTATATCTACAGTACTCGGAGGGAGGGAGAAAAGGCTTGTTTTGATCCCCGGAGCGTGTTACGACAAGTTATTTTGACACAATGTGGTCATTTAAGTTGAAGTTGTTATTTACGCAGGTGTTATTTTTATTTCTCTCACTGTTATGTTTAAGAATGTGTTTTTTTGTACTTCCGCATCCCTTATGACGTTGACTGGAATTTGACTGTGCAGGTGGTGACAGAGCAAGCTGAACCTTGTTACTTAGAAAGTAGGTTATGACGTGTAAGTTATTTAACTTAAATTTATTTGTAGAGTTGTACTTTAGCCATAATACTGAATCTACTAAAATTATTATGCATTTGTACGAAGAACGCTCCTTATTGGAAGCTGAAAACTCAGTGCTGGACAATGGAGGTTTACTTCCCGGTATTTTTCGTAGTGTATCAACCTCAGCTTAGTGGTGAAATTTAATTCAGACAGTGATGAAGGATATTGTGCTTCTACTAGTGAGGAAACTGAAAGTGTTGTGCAGAACAGTGAAGTCTCATCTAACATTGTGTTCTAATGATACTGAAAATTCATGCGGATGTGTCAATTACAGGATCAGTGTATTTTAGAAGCTATCGAAAATTGGAAATATACAAACAATTATCCTTTATTGTGTGCTGAGTGTTTCTATAATGTATGCAATTGGGAGATACATTCTTCTCTTACACAAATTGAGGATGAGCAAAGATCTTTGAGCAGACGTACGTATAGATTGATAATGAATGCGTGAACTTAGATATTTGTCATGTTTGTGTTTCGAAACATATACATTTTAATAGTGTTGAAATTTTTAAATATTTTCTTCTCAATTACTTTTACTCAGAGTTGATGAAGTAATGAGAAAATTAATTGAGAAACTTAATAACAGTGATAGTGTGACACGAAGGATGCGAAATAATTACATTTGTGTATAAACTGAAATTTGGAACTTAAAATCATACTTACCAATTAAGTTAAGATAACTTCTACTGTCTTTTGTTGTTTTCAGTTATACGTTTTGTAACATACAAGTGATCATTCTAAAACATACATAATCAGGCTTTTTTAAAGATTGAACTTGACAAGCATATTATTTCTATTTACTTTTCCCTCACGTAAAAGTGAAACTTTATCGTCTTTAGACGTTAAACGTAAGACGCTGATTCGTTTTCAGGACTAACTGTACAAATTTTTCTTGTAATATGAAAGATAAACTATTCTAGTTCATGATAGCTAGTTGAAGCTACTTGTGATACGTCACTGCTTCCAAAATTAAATCCGACCCAGGATTTAGAATCTAAGCAAATGTGGTACTGCAAATTGAAATAAGTTCCTCAGCTGCTGTAACTCTGGAGGAAATCAGCTTTTGCACGTATGGAGATTTCCTTACCTTTCACAGGAAAAGACCGCGCACGCGTTGATCTATAATTTCCAAATTATCACCTCCTGTTCCCTGCTACACACACTAACCCGTCGTTTGTGGATCTAATAAGACACTTCGTTCGATTTATTTTACTTGACTCATCATATCAATAGTGTTTAGACTTAGTTGAATTTCCCCACCCTAAAAGTAATCGTATCTTGATCATATATCTGATTACCCTCAGGTGAAAGAACACAGTTGGTATCACAATAGAAACTATCTTGATCTATTGACCTTGAAGCAATAAGATATGGGGTGTATAGTAAGCCCGGGTACAAAATTATACCCAGACCACAATCAAAATCCTATCAGAACGTGTGAAGTAAACGAAAATTTCAAACGAGTTAACTTCATGAGGCTTAAGTCCTCCTATAGTACATATAGTTTGTAATACACTTATACTGTAACGATTGTATAATAATTAAGTAGAAGGAATATAATATTAAAATAAACCATCTCATAATTTTAACACCTTCTTTAATCAAAGCTAACGTTTTGCTATGTCATGCAGAACTATACACTATGAAGAATGTTTATGAAAAGAAACATTGCCTGCGCTATCTGATGATTTCATTTTTATAAATTCTATGATGCACTGGGAGAAACTGATTCCTGAAGAAATTACATATATCAAAGAATTGTTTTAATTTTATTTGGAACAGCCGAAGCATGAGAATGTATAACTATACCATTACTTATATTTTTGAATATTGTTTTAATACAGAAATAAAACAAAGGATTTGTAGTAACGAGAAACTTTTATTATAAGATTTCATAAGTGCATTGGGAGTACAAACTTTTTTATTAAGGAAGATGAAAAAAGTGATTTTAAAAACTAAAATGTCATTAACAACTTTCTAACTTAAGAAAATTAAATTATTTTTTACCGAAAATGGTTGTTTACGACATTATATTATCGATTTGCAAGTTTTCAAAATTTTATTTTACGTTTTTACTATGTTCAAAGATTTTTTTTCTGAGTATTTAAATGTGAAACAATAAAATATTTAGTTAATACTACTCTATTGTTTCATTGTAAGATAAAACTTCCATGTGAAATGATAGAATTAATAATAGGCTATCCAAACATTATCAGTGGTTAAGCGAAAAATTTAATGCATTATTATGGGATATTGTAAATGGTTGGAACAAAATGTACAAAATTTATTTTTATAAATTAATTGATCAACTGTGCGAAGTTCATGCAGTATTCTTTTGTAAAGTTAAAAAGCTACAATGGATTCAACAATTATTTCAAGTAACGGACATAAAAGATGTAAATGATGAAGGTTATTTTGTCTTACTCCATTAAATTTGAATGCCAATATGAAGTTTTTTACTTACCATATATCTATGTAAATTAATGCTAGCGCCATGTGAAAAGTGTTTCCAACATCAATATTGAAGCTGGAATGCCCGAAAGTTGTCGAATATGCCTTTAAAATAAAATTCGGAATTATCTCTCAGTACTTGGACTAATGTATTGTTTTTTGGTGAGTATGAAATAATGTTTTCCTACTGTATAACTTTTGATTTTTCATTTACAAAGAAATGAAAATAAATAATATATTATCTTAAGAAAAAGAATAAGAATGAATTTTGCTTTCGAAGAGAATTTAAATTCTATTTTAAGTTAATAAAATATTGAACTTATTTTTTCTATTTACCAAATATAGATTTATTCCTTAAATGAAAAGCATTATGAACTTTTATTTAAGTTAAAGTAAATACCATATATAAAATATTCTTTAAGTGAAAATTAAAATTTGCTTAAAGTAAAAATAAATAACTTTGAGGAAGTTTAATTGATTTAAAAATTAAGTCGGAAAAATTGATGAGTAAGTAAAGAAAACTTTCATAATTAAAGTATGCTGGTAGAGACCTACATGAGAATTAAAAGGATTATTTAGTAAAATGAATTTGTAGTTAAAAATTTGTTAGAGTAAAATATAAAAGTTTTCTAGAAGAGAAAATATTAAGGATTGATAAATTTTGTTTATCAGAAAATTATTTGTAATTTAAATTTTGTTTAAGAATAAAGATAAAGTTTTCTTCAAATAAGAATATTGATAATATTTATTATTAAAAGTTTTTATTTGATGTAAGTAATTACTTTTCATAAACTTCCTTTCAGATTGATCATTTCACAAAATTTTGAATGACTTTCAATAAAATTTCTTTAACTAAAATATTTATTTAAACCTGAAAATAATTTATAGTAGAACTTGCCTAAAAATTTATCTAAAGTAGTTAGTGCTTATTACTATACGTTCGCTAACTAAACATGTCTTTATTAAACTTTGAATATATATAATTAACTACTTTAAATTGCATTAATGAAAAATAAATTGTACCAAGTTTTATAAATTAAACATTTAGCTAAAATGTCTTATACTTCTTATTAAGCTTCTGTTTAATTAGAATATTTAAGAGAGAAATTTCTTAAGTAAAATTATTATTTGAATTAAGTAAAATAAGTTTCATAAACTTTCCTTTAATTTAAATAATTAACTTATTGAAATTATTTCTTAACTAAAAATAAATATAAGTTATAGTAAGATTTCTTTAAAATATTTATCCAAAAGAGTTTATCCTTTGTTTAATAAAAATATTTACTGATAAAACTTTGTGTAGGTAAAAATAAATAAAAATTAAGAAATTCCTGAAAATAAGTTATAGTGAGTTTTGTTTTATTGAAACATTTACTGAAATTTTTAATTAAAATACTTTGTACTTCTTTTTAAATTTCTCTTTAACTAAAGTAGTTTACAATTATTATTATTATACTGCACTTTAATTAAGTAATTACCTTGATTAGTTTGATGACGTAAATTAAATAACTTTCATATATTTATTCAAATATATTAAGAGGTATTAAAATTGTCCAACTAAATTAAATCCAGGAGAGAAAGTTTCTGTAAGAAATGGATGAGATTCTATTAAGCAGTAAAAAATAATTTTCAATTTTTTTTATTTAACTAAAATATAAATAACAAAAACTTTTGTTTAATTATATAATACACTCAGGTGAAATATATTTAAGTAGAAAATATTGTCACATGAAACTTTATCGAGTAGAAAATAACGCCACATAAAATTTTCTTAAAATATCAACTTACCAAAAGTGTAAGTAAAATAATTTACTAATAAAAATTTGTTTTAAATGAGATAATACCTTTCTACAATTCGCTTAAGATAATTTTTAAAATTTATTAAATAAAAATTTTTAATTTTATTTATTCTATTTCCAATGTGAAACTTCGTTAATAACCTTTGAATTAAGTAAAAATTATTTGTAATTATTAATATTTGAGAAAAGTCTTATTTATTTGAACATTAAAGATGAATAGGAAAGCATATTTTTACTCTCTAGTAGAAAATAAATCATCCTTTAAACTCTGCAACACTAATAATAGGTTTTCAGAAATATTAAGAACTCAGGATTTCATAACTTGTATTTAACAAAGGGAATAAAATGAACATATATATACAAAGAATAAAATGAATATTAGATTTTAAATTTAGACTTCGAAAGTATATAAAGCAATTTTTGGCCTGCTATTGAAGAACAAACTTTCAAATTTTATAGTTGAGGATTCTTGATATTCAGAAATTTTCTACCTAACAGAAATAATAATATTCTTACTATGTAAAATTATTTGAACTTCAGAACAAAGAATATGTAATATTCTGAACAATTTAAAAATTCTCCCACTTTTATGAAACATAATTAAATGAAAATTATTCTGTCTTTGACTATAAACTTTTATTGCTACTTTTTCTAATAAGAAAATCTTGGAAAGAACATTCTTAATATGAATATGGACATTGTAAAGAAAAACGTTGCCAGTGGAGAATAATTCATAACTTTAAACAGTAGAAAGTTATTTGAATATTCTTAATTAAATTTTGCATCATATTCTCAAAGTTAACATTCATGATCTTAAAAGAACATTGAAGATGTAAAATATATATGAATAAAAATTGTTGGAAGATTTTTTATTCTTAAGTTTGTGAACTTCATTTTCAGATTAAGTTTGTGAACATTGAACATTAAGTGCGTAATAATAATAATAACGAACTTTTGCAAAAAAATATGACTGAGAATTCTGTTTCCTATCTTACACAGAAGTATGTTTACAGTAGCTGTTACGTTACTCATATTTTGCAAGGATAAGAGTAATAATACAGCATTACAGTATTAATATTTTAGATGTGACTAAAATACTTTATAATGCATAATAAATTATAATTTTAAAATTTTAAAAATAATTTTCAACTTTCAAGTACAAAGTTTTACGTTGTTGAAGTGAAATAGAAAAAATATATATTTATTCCTAACGTAAATTTTCACTTTATATTTTATAAGGCAATTCATTAAAACTTCTGTTCCTACTCTTCAAGAAACTGAAAAGAGTAATAACGAAAGTATGTTGTACTAATATTAGTTGCAACTTTAAAGATTGTAAATTAACGAAGTAGAATTTCATTTGTAGCCTTCTATGAAAACCTATCCTACTTTTCAGATAGTTCATAATTTGATTAAGTAAAATTTATTTCATAACTGATGAAGAAATATATATTTTGTAATTTGCATAAGTAAAATTTCATTTGTAAGATTTAAAGTTTTTAAAAGATGAAATATTAGAAAAGTAAATTTTTATACTCGTCAGAAATTTGAATTTGTAATTTGTAAATTATTTAAGTAAAATTTCGATTGTAACTGTGCATTTATGTAAGAAAATGTGCTAGTTTAAAACTTGATTATTACTTGTTTAAATAAAATTTCTTAAGTAAATTAGAAAAAGCGTATTGTGTACTTCACATTAAAATTTCATCTCCAACTTTGAAAAAGTTGTTAAGTCAATTTCGTAAGAGAATTGAATATTTTCTTATATATTATAATTTCAATGAATAAATTTCTATGAAAAAGGTTTGTTCTACTTTAAAAATATTCTATAACATTTAACGGAAATTTCATTTAGATCCTATTAAAACAATGAAATAAAAAATAGAAAAGAGTGTATCTTAGATAAATAAAATTTAATGTGTAAGCTTCTAAGAAAAATGGTTATTTCTTTAAGTAGTATTGTAATTTCATTAAGTAAAATTTACTTGACACCAACGTGGAATATATATTTTGTTATTTGCACAAGTCAACTTTTAATTAGAACTTTCAACAGAAGATTTTTAACATACCTTCATGTAAGTATGTTGAAAAAATGCTTGATTAGGAAACCTATCATCATCATCTGAGGAATGTTATTACATAATAATACTATAATATCTAAATAATATATGGAAAACAAGTAAATACCTTCTATAGACAAACCTTCAAATCATCTTCCGTAAGTTTTCATCTTTCTGCTCTCTCAAAATCTGAAAATATATTTTCATAGATGCTGTCAAGTAAATTTTACTTAATAAAATTAGAAAACTATGTAAATAGCAATTTCTCTTAAAAATTTACAATTGAAATTTTATTTGTCTAAGATAAACGTTTTTCAATTTTTACTTCATCATTTTAATAGGATATAAATGAAATTACCCTTAAATGATTGAAATATTTTTAAAGTGGAAAAAGCTTTTTTCTTAGAAAATTATTCATTGAAATTATAAGACAGAAGGAAACAATTCTAGTTCACTTACGAAATAGATTTAACAACTTTTTGAAAGTTGGAGATTAAATTTCAATTATTTGAAGTTCACAATCTATTTTTTCTAATTCACTTAAGAAATTTTATTTAATCCTGTAATTATCAAATTTTAAACTAGCACATTTTCTTACATAAATGTGTAGTTACAATCCAAATTTTATTTAAATAATTTACAAATTACAAAATTTAAAACTTCTGTTAAGTATAAGAATTTAATTTTCTGATTAATAGTTTTATCGTTTAAAAACATTAAAATCTTACAAATGAATTTTATTTACGTAAATTACAAAATATATATTTATTCATCAGTTATGAAATACATTTTACTTAATCAAATTATGAAGTTTTTAAAAGTAGGATGATTTTTGCTTACAAGGATATAAATAAAATTCTACTTCGTTAATTTACAATCTTCAAAGTGGAAGCTAGTGTTAGAAACAACATACTTTCATTATTTCTCATTTCCAATATTTTTTGAAGAGTTGGAACTGAAGTGTTAATGAATTAACTTATAAAATATAAAGAGAAAACTTACGTTAGGAACAAATATATATTTTTCTATTTCACTTCAACAACGTGAAACTTTGTATTTAGAAGTTGAAAATTATTTTTAAAAATTTAAAATTATATTTCATTATGGACTATAAAGGTATTTTTACTCACATCTGAAATATAAATACTGTAATGCGGTATTATTACTATTATTCTTGCAAACTATCAGTAACGTAATAGCTAATGTACACATACAAGCAGATTAAAAAAATATTTGTGAAAGAATTTGCAAGCACGAAACAGCAAAGGTTAATTTAAAATTTGTATTGTGCGATGTGCCGCTACTGTAATATTGTGTAACTTGTTTAGCTTAGGTATTACAAACCAGAAAAAATCCTTTTCGGTAGGCCTACAGGCTAAGGTAAATCTCGAAGTTTTTTATTTTCAAAATTCAAATCTCGCCTTATAGAGCGCTATCGAGAAGCAATTTATTGTTTTTTATTATTCATCAAGAGCTGTTCAACGATACCCCACAAGACTATATATATATATATATATATATATATATATATATATATATACTCGCTTTGTTTCGCTGGGAGGGCTGCCCTTAAACCCCCGTAATGGGTTCGCCCCCAACTTCAGTGCTTTTCAGAGGATGCGCCTACTTTATCTTAACCAAAATCTCCCTGTAGCACTACACCACCATGGTGTCGATCAGCACCCTCCCGCGGGGGGCTTCGCCCCCAAAGAGCAGGTTTGCCCCATTTATTGTAACATACTCTTGGTCATACATCTTCAAAAAAAAAATTCGTTTCCGTACCTTCAATAATTTGGAAATTAAGTTTTTGGGGCGGCCATTTTGGATCCAAGTTGACGACTTTTTGAAATTTTTCTTATATTGTCGTGACCTTCTTGTGATGATACACCTTCAAGTAAAATTTTATTTATTCAGCTCAAACGATGTGCATCATGGGATTTTGGGCGGCCATTTTGGATCCAAGATGGCTACTTTTCCCAAATGTTGTAATATTTCCCTAAACTACTCGTCAACATGCACCTTTAGGATAAATTTCGATTCTCTAGTTAAAACGGTTTGGAAAGTGTTATTAGGTCCGCCATTTTGGATCCAAGATGGCGTCTTTGGATACATCATGTAATATTTTAGTAACATACAGGTGATAATGCACCATGTTACAAAATTTGATATTTCTAGCTGCAGCCGTTTAGGCTGTGTATTCTATACAACAATGGGTTCGGCGGTCATTTTTGATCCGAGATGGCGAATTTTTCAACATTTCGTAATATTTTCGTGAACTACTAGTGCCAATACACCATTATGCCAAATTTCGTATCTCTAGCTCAAACGATATGGAAAATAGATTTTTTGCTTCCGCCATTTTGGATCCAAGATGGCGTCCTTGAATTCATTAGGTAACATTTTCGTAATCAAACAGTGTTGTTTTACCTTTATGACAAATTTGATTTCAATAGCCCCATCGGTTTAGGCTGTGTATTCTATACAACAATGGGTTCGGCGGCCATTTTGGATCCAAGATGGTGACCGATTTTGCTCATTAACGAACTTAACCGGGCTATTAAGCCTAGAAACAACATATAAAACTTTTGTTCAAATATCTTGAAAATTATGGCCGCTAGCGTGTTAATATATATATATATATACACAGAGTGAGTCAAAAGTCTGGCACCATAGGAATATTTCGTTATAGAAGGTACTAGAGAAGTGGAACAAAATATTTTGTGATAAAAGTTCATATGGAGAATTCAACTAGCGTATTCGGGGAATCAGTGGCCTACCGGAAATACATATGAGATGGGTCAACTTGAAAACTTCAAATGGAAACTGTGATAACTTTTTACATCTTGGGAATCCGTATTGAAAACAAAACAACTTTGAGAGGAAAACTTTTTCGATATTTTGTATGGTTTGGGAACTACAATATGTTATTGCTACAGGAATAGTTTTGCGTCACCAACGCTGTCCATTGGAAATAACTCAAAAACTACTAGGTGTAAAACAGTGAAACAAAAATTTTGATGACAAAAGTGCATATGGAGAATTCAACTAGCATATTCGGGGAATCAGTGGCGTACCAGAAATACATATGAGATGGGTCAACTTGAAAATTTCAAATGGAAACTGTGATAACTTTTTACATTTTTGGAATCAGTATTGAAAACAAAACAACTTTTAGAGGAAAAACTTTTTCAATATTTTGTATGGTTTGCGAGCTACAATATCTTACTGTTACAGGAATAGTATTGCGTCACCAACGCTGTCCATTGGAAATAACTAAAAAACTACTAGGTGTAGAACAGTGAAACAAAAATTTTGATGACAAAAGTGCATATGGAGAATTCAACTAGCATATTCGGGGAATTAATGGCGTACCGGATATACATGTGAGCAGGGACAACTTGAAAATTTCAAATAGAAAGTGTTTTGATTAAATTTTCTTATTAGCATCCTAAACGAGAGAGCGAGCTTTTAGGAGGGACCTATAATTTTTGTATTGAATTTTAGTAGCGATTTTCTATCTATAAATTACCTGGCCGATGTGGATATTTGGATTTATTTAAACATTTTATAATTAACTATTACTAATGATTCATCCGAAAATTTCTTTAGTTTCTTTCCGTTCACCGTTTCCCATCGCTATACTGAAGAATACCGAATTAACTAAATCTAATATAACCTAACCAAATCTCTGTATTTTGATTAAGCTTTAAACCTTTTTTATGCAAACTATTTTACTAAAGCCCATACTAAATTCAGTTGTAAGATTGAAACAAACTGTTTTTACCATGTACCGGTAAAATTATGCTCTTTGAGTATACTTGGTTAAATTACGGTTAGGTTAAGTGTAGTCTATTTTGGGAAATAATTTCTTTCTGAAACCTGTTTAAAAATTCAGATATGTGTAAAAGTATGTTCAGTGATGCAGCGATATATTCTTATTGTGTTCTTAAGATTGAATTTTGTGTAACCCAAGGTTTCGATTCTACACGTAGAAATTGCAAAATGTTGAAATTTTCTCTTCGAGTAAAAATGTATGAACTTTGGATAACTTCATTCTGAGCTCCTTCTTGACGTTGAGCGTTCTTGTAAGGTTTCGTTTGTTTCCGGCGTATATAATCGGTAGAAATTATAACAATTTACTGGGAAAAATGATGCCAGTTGTTATTTTGAAAAATATTTTTTCCAGTCAAATTTGTAATAGCCAATATACATGAAATTTCTATTGAATCAAACAGAACACTCTCCTATAAAGGAAATAAACTCTGTTTTTACCCAGTACTTGAGGTGTACACTTGTCATTTGAAAAGTAGTTATATTATTTAAACTCTGCTAAGTTGTCCTACTATGTTGAAAAGGTTTGTAGGACTCCCGATCGGTTTGCCGCGACATATATGGTTTAATGTTTTCACTGTTCTACACCTAGTAGTTTTTTTAGTTATTTCCAATAGACAGCGTTGGTGACGCAATACTATTCCTATAACAATAAGATATTGTAGCTCCCAAACCATACAAAATATCGAAAAAGTTTTCCTCTCAAAGTTGTTTTGTTTTCAATACTGATTCCAAGAATGTTAAAAGTTACCCCAGTTTCCATTTGAAATTTTCAAGTTGACCCATCTCATATGTATTTCCGGTACGCCACTGATTCCCCGAATACGCTATATATATATATATATATATATTTCGAAGAAAAATATATATATACACACACTTAGATATCGTACCGATCTCAATAGGTATATTTTTCTTCGAAATCTGCCTAAAAACCAGAGAAAACAATGGAGTCGAAACTCATGCTTTAAGGTTTTCGACTGTTAACTTCAGATTAGTATTACGGAATTGTGAGGTTTTAGGTTTTGCTGTTGATTGTTGCTTTTATGAATTACATTGTTCAAATGTTTTTAACAGTTTTTGCTAAGAGAATCCGTGAAATGTCTGTAGAATAACTTTTGGCTATAGCCTTCATCATATGTTTCTTATTCCCTTAAAATGTCATGCTACATTCGTTAAAGCATTTCAATTAAAATGCTTCAAATGTTAATTAAACACAAATTACGAACAACCTAAAGATGTCTTCGAAAGCATTTTGCCTGAGACAGTTAGCAAAAATCAATCTGACCATGGCATTCAATCAACATAAAAAGAATTAAATTTTATGGACAAAATATATTGATGGCGGCTTGGGGGGGGGGGGGGGTCACAAACGTAAAAAATTGTATTAAGCTTAAGACATTTCAAACTAAAAGCTATGGCTAGCTCCTGCCACATGTTAATGGATGTAAAAATGGCCATAACCTGTCACATGCACATATGTTAATGGTAAACCACTAAAATGCATTGCAGGCGACGATTAGAAGCTAAAGCCATTTAAATCTTTGCATAAGATGAAAGTGAAGAAAATAGTAAATTTGAAAAAAGAAAGTTTACAGCCAATTTAAAAACAGAATGCATTGTCACTCATGTCACAGAATACTGTGTTCCTAGCAGTAGCGGATCCAGAGAGGGGTGTGGGGGACAATTCGCCCTCAAGGGAAAAATCTTTATTTTCTATACCATTATTTAAACAATTTATCTTAGATAAAGCTTCGATTTGTTTCGTACAAATCTAATTTATATATAAGTATAATTTTTTGTGGACTCCGGTGTCATATTCCATAAGAAAACTTAGCAATATGAGATGAAATAGGATAAAATTATGCTTAAAAATTAACTTAACGAAAAAAAATATTGGGAATGTCCTAGGACTATTTTACTTGCCCCTCTCCTCACCAAAATCTTGGATCCGCCACTATTCCTGGTGGCTCAGTTGGTTTAGGCATTAGGCTGTCACCAATATTTTCGGGATCCATCTTCGATCCTGCCACTCTTTATCTATACTGTTGTTGCCTACAAGAACCGCTCATTATTACATTCTTATTTGTCAAAATCAATTTGTTAATATTTTTGCACACAAACGGTTAAAAGTGCTAGAGATGCTCTCAAAGCATGTTACAAGATCATTTTTAAAAGTGAAGGATTATGAAATTAAAAGTGGAGAACAACTGCGGATTTCTTTTTCCAATGGCGGACAGCTAAGCTAAGATTGGTAGACAACTATGGCTACCTTTCATATAAAATTCGATAAAGAAACACTGAGAAAGAGAAGCATTTCTTACTTTCAAATTTCAGTTTTTACAGGACAAAATACATAAAATTTTACATTTTTATTCTATATTTCTATCACGTAATAAAATTTAATGAAAATGGATAGCAAAGGATGAACCATTTGCTTGATATTTCGGTAACGAACGGTTTATTAAAATTATGAATTAGGATCACAGGTTTATGTGTCCAATTCGGAAGCTTTTAACCTTGTCACTAGATAATGGAGGACATTTCAAGATATTTAGAAAAGGAGGGAGGACACGATGAAAACGGATGACATGTTCTCCAAATAGAGGAGGTCTGGTAACCCTGTCTTAAAGTATAAAATAGATGTCCATATTTTGTAGTGTATTCTTGACGAAATCTATATACACGACGCAAATAGAATATTTGAACACATAACAAATTGTTTACAGGAAAGTGGAAGCAATCTTTCACACACAAAGGCTGCCATAGCTCATAATTGTAAGAAATTACTGTTTTAAATGCGGAAATGTTAAGATATAGTGTTTGTTTTGTTAATTTAACGATTTTCTTACGCTAATTTTCGTATTTCCTTATCTGTCCTTTATATTGCTTTACCTTTTTGTCGATCTTCTTTTGTTATCTCATCATGAATGACACTTACAGCTCGTCATATAGGAAATTAAATTCAATACAAGAGACTTTACTGATAAGTTTTATAACCGTACTTTCATATGCATATGAAATGTCCTCTATTAAGTCTTAAGTATTACTAAGATAATACTAGCATAATAAACTATATTTCATCAATGAGCGCTTCTATGTAATTGGTAACGTTTACATTCGCTAATAAAAAAGAAACGTGTAAAAATGGTGTCATCGTGAACTAAACAAAGCAATTGAGTAGTAAAGAAAATAATATCGTCTAACAGTCACGTAGAATGCATTATTATTACGCATAGCACATAATACGAAGGACTTAATACAGTCCACAAAGAAGTTTTGAAGAATTATTCTGCTTTAAACCGAGCAGATTGCTTTTAAATTGATCTTACACAGAATGCATTTTTAAGAGATTGCTACGGTTGGTCATTAGTAAGGAAACTGTATTAGCAACTTGAATTACTACCTTCTGGTAAGTATATTTAGACTTTTTAGCTGTCACTTATAAGTTGAAGCTGACAAACTAGACAATGCTATAGAAGTTATTTCTTTAATTGCTTTTATTGTATTTGCTAAAGAGTTCGAATTTTCAATTACGTACTGTATACCGGTACATTCATCAGGCTAGAATCACTCGATTAACCAATAAGGAAGATAAAGGCTTAGGACATCAAGGAAAAGAGACACAATAGACAGAGTATGCGACGGCAATAAGTTTTGATCAAACAGTTTTCAGTCTAAAAATTTACGAGAACATCTTATGAAGTTGCAATTAATCTAGAAGCTCAACAACTACACTGCAAAAAATAGCTGTGTTAATTCAACACAATGCGGTGTCCCAGTGTGACTACCATTCTTGTGTGTTAAATCAACAAAACACATGGTGTTGATTTCGGTACTGTGAGAAAACAAGTTACAGCTGCAGTGAGATTTGAACATGGGTTGCTCAGTTAGAAGTCGAGTGTCTTACCGACTTAGCTGAATCATCAGACAGAAAATGTACTAGATGCAAACGATATTTAATTAACATTAGAATTAAACGACTACACTATAGATTTAAACAGTGTATGGGTTCAAATATATGTTGCTGAATTCCCCAAACTAACTAAGTTACTTTCACGACTTATCCCATGGTTTAATCACTTCCTATTTGTCAATTGAGAACCAGAATTCCCATTTATTGAGAATATTCTATTTCTATGAAAGCAAGCAAGATGGCGAGAGCCAAACACTTCAGCAGCATTACTGCTTTCTTATCGTAACAACATGTCAAATGCTGCGCTTCCTTTCATAGAAATGGAACATATTCTCAACAAATGGGGATTGTGATCCCTAATTGACCAATGGAAAAGTGATTAAACCATGGCATAAGTCGTGAGAGTAACTTTGTTTGTGTTTGAGGTTCAGCAAGATTTTTTATCCTCTATATTGTTTCAATCTAGTACTTTTTCTGTCTGACGATTTAGCGAAGTCGGTAAAACGCTTTACTTCTAAGTGAGCAGCGCATGTTCAAATCTAGCTGCAGCCGTAACTTTTTCTCCCAGTACCGAAATCAACACCGTGTGTTGTGTTGATTTAACACACAAAAGTGGTAATCACGCTGGGACACCGCATTGTGTTGAATTAACACAGCTGTTTTTTTTACTGTGTACTGTATTATTTTCCCTCTTTTGATCTATATACACAATGTATCAAATAAATAATCTAACTGTATGCGCCTCGCGTTTTATATTAATGTAAGAGACCCAAAACAGTGTAGGCTACGGTTACACGAAAAAATAAATAAAAGCTTGATGTAACAGAATGAGTTGTCAAATATAGACCCTAATAAGTGCAAGGTTACAGCAACACAGCTGAAATGGCTATATTATATACAGTGGTTTGATCTACCCTGTACGTATAGTACGATAATTTGAAGGGCTATGATAATTAACCTGTACCCAATCCAGGGCCTAAAATTGAGTGGAGTACTCCACACTTTGTGGATCTGTAGGAAAGGAGTGTGGAACTATAATTTTTAATGTGTGGAGTGGTATTAATGTGAGTACTTTACTTTTCTGGGATTATGCATTTAAACGCGTTTAGTGTGTCAAACTAAGTCTTACTGATTCAATACATTCATTATGCAATGGGTTACTCAATTCCATATAACTGCCAGTATATGATATTAAGCCAGAGTTAATACGTATAGGTGTCTCTTAGATGGCAGGGAAAACCATTGCCAATTTTGAGGTGAAGGAACTTTTTTTAACTATATTTAGTTTTCAAACGTTTTCGGTTGCATTCATATAGTTTTAAAATATGCAACTAACTGCACGTTTATCTGTTGTTTCAATAGGACATTACACTTTTCCGATATAATGAAATGTGTTGTTTCGTAGATAAAAATTACACGATCCTTTGAATCCGTTATAGAAATATGTACTACCAGAGATAACATACATCAATAACCGCCAAAAATTACCTTCAAGTTAATATAAATATGGGTCCGTTGGAAGATTTTAGCCCAACCCCTGCTGTTATGAAATGGCTGGCCAGAAAGGAAAGGCGTTTTGAAGTTGGTAGGAAGTCAATGGAACAGCCCTGGTATAACGGTGTATTTGCCTCGGCAGAAAACAGACTGAGACAGCGTGATGATCACGGAAAAATGACAGTGAAATTCTTATGTAAGAAAAAGTGACTTTTTTCTTCCACTTTGACTATTTTTCTTACCGGTTTGTTTATTGTATTTTATGGTTTAATACAATACAATTAAATATGTATCCTAATGTGTCTTTAATTTTGTTTGCTCTGAATGCCGAAATTTTCCTACATAATAATAATAATTTTTTGGTCGCAGGTAAACATGATATACTGGACAGAACACTGATTATATGTCAAAACAAATGCTGACTAAACTAGTTTTTCTATACTATATAAAATTTTTACCAATGTGGAGCTGTGATTTCGTTGAATTTTAGGCCCTGACCCAATCCCATCCCAACACAGACCCAACGAAGATTTTAAAAATAAATTGAGTAAAATCGTCTGCAAGCAAGGGATTACTGCCAGAGAAAAATGTGACTGACTGGTATCGAGCAGGGAACCTTACACGTGGCAGCTAGAGCTCTGCACGGGGTACGGGTTCAACGTCCTGTTGGCCCGCACGGAGTATCGGCTCGCACCCGGTCGGTCTGCTTGAGGTTTCGCCCGCACGCAGTTCCGACCCGCACCCCGCCGACCCGTCAGCACGCACGAGGTTTAAGCCCGCACTGGGTTCCGGACGGTACTCCGCCAGCCCGTCGGTCTGCATTAAATTTCGACCCGCACTCCACCAGCCCGTCGGTCTGCACTAAGTTTCGGCCCGCACTCCACCAGCCCGTCGGCACGTAAGAGGTTTCTGTTCGCAAGGGGTTTAGGCGCACGAGGTCGAGGTTGTTAGGTTGTGGTTGAGTGAGGTCGAAGATGAAGTCCAATCGCGAGGAATTTGCCACGCAAAGTTAGGTTGAAATTGAGGATGAAATTGAGTACTAATGATGTTGAGGATCTAAGGATGAGGCTATGGAAAATTAAGTCAATCCTCATGAGGTTGAACACCAATGATATACGTACCAATGAAAGTACGTCAGAACTAGAGCTCAGGCTATTTGAATATTCGATAATTTCTGGCATTTCGAACATTTGAGTATTTGAATACTTCTTTGTGGCACTAGTTCGGATCCCACTTTATAGAGAACTGTATGGTATGTTATTAGAAGCTTTCCATCTCGTTTAGAATGTTAATATCAAGCAAACAATTAAACTGGTGTGAAACATGGCGTGGTGCTTTGCATATTTTGCTTTCGAGGTAATACATTACATAAACTTCATGCAAACCAGGACTCGCTTCTGGCAGTTCAAATTGCGCACGGCAATCCCTCTTCGAAAAACTGTCCAACACCCCTTTTTCAATACTTTGATTTCGGTACACTGGACACTTGCTTCCCCCTCTCCCAAGTTGTCTTTATTAACAAACGATATTGCTAATACTTGCAATACTCCAACGAGCAGGAAGGTTCAAATACACAGAGAAACTTAACAAAAGTAAAGTACTTGTGTTGTTGCTGCCTTTGTCAAATGTTTCATCAAGCCCCATTTTATAACATGAGTCTCTGGTCGTGTGTGTCGAGGATGATAATAAGTGTCAGATTTACTTGACGTGTATCTAATTGTTCTTTTAAAGCGATTTAATAGACAAATCTTTGTTCTTTTAAATATTTTTTATCTACTATAGTTTTGAATGTACTCCAACATGAACTTTCTCCATTTTTTCCTCCAATATTCACAACCTTAAAAGCCCTCGTCGCGACCACCCCCATTTTTAACGTTTTTCTAAATGTTTGCAAAACTTAGAGCACTATAAAAATGTAAGCGCATAACGCACTAGAACTTACAAATTACTATTAAATACAATGGACAGCGATCTTGAGATCTTGTCCACTGATGAGTGATACGTGTCCAAAGATTATGACGTCATTATTTAATTAAAGTCTCAGTACTCATCAATCGACAAGATTTGGAGATCGCTGTTCATTGTATTTCATAGTAATTTATACGTTATAGTGCGCTATGCTCTTACATTTTTGATAGTACTCTTAGTTTTTAAATTTTTGAAAAATGTTAAAAATGTGAGGATTGGAGCAAGGAGGTCTCTTAAAGATAGCTTTATCTACGGTTCATCCACACTGTTCCTGTTTCAAATTAATTTAGTTCACGTATTTCTTTAAAAATCTGTATTTACAGCTTTTAAGCATTTTAGACTCAGGCCATGATAAGGCAGGGGAGAAGCAGTTGGTTAGGGCTTAGTTTTGCAGGCACCGTATCGGCATTTGTGCGGTGTGACCTAAGGAAACCCTGAAAAAATGTCAGGGTAGGCAGCCACTGGGATCGTTCCTAGGATTTTCTGATTGCTAAGTCAACGTTCTACCAACTGAGCTACAGCCGCTCACAACTTGTTAGTTTCACGTCTTTATGTTTCCATGTATGCTACCCTCACTTGTATCATTCCGCCAGTTTCCAGCATTGACAAACTGCCTCGGTAAAGATATTTTACATTTACGGACAATGATTATAGATTAATTCTGATTCGTAGTTTTGCTAGGTTAGAGTCTATTGTTCAGAAAGCATCCTCCGCAATAAACACGTTCTAGCTGTGTTCTTCGATTTACAGAAGGCCTATGATAACACCTGGAGATATAACATACTACGCCAGCTTTATGACTGAGGTATTCGAGGTCACATTGCCCATTTTATTTCAAATTTTCTTAGATATCGTTATTTTCGTGTTCGTGTTGGTGATTGTTTCTCAGAGCGTTATTTACAGTTGAGCGCCGTACCTCAAGGGAGTGTGCTGAGCGTAACACTGCTCGCTATTGCGGTGAATAGTGTTATGGCTTAAATTCGCCTTCATGTGGAAGATCTTTTATATGTTGACGACTTGACGATTGTCTGTAAATCTGCTAATATCAACCTCGCATCTAAGAGGCAGATCCAGTTGACTCTTAATCGTCTTCTTGAGTGGTCACACCAGACTGGCTTTCGTTTTTAACCCACGAAGACAATCTGTGTGCATTTTTGGCGTAAACAAAATGGCTTTCTTGATCCAGATTTGTTTCTTGGAGACAGGCAACTCCAGTTCGTCGGCGAGGTACGTTATCTTGGCCTGATCTTTGATACGAAGTTAAACTGGTGTAGTCACTTTCGACAAATTAAGATTTGCTGGAGTAGAGCTCTGAATTTGTTACGTGTTTTAAGTCATCCCACTTGGGGTACTATCGTACAACCTTGTTGTGCCTTTATCGTGCACTTATTTGATCGAAGCTCAATTATGGTTGTCACGCTTATTCCTCTGCACGATTTTCAACCTTACATACGCTCGATAGTCTTCATCATGCTGGAATTCGACTCTCTACTGGCGCATATCGCACAAGTCCTGTTACCAGTCTTTGTGTTGATGCCGCTGAACCACCACTCGAGACTTACAGGATGTACGATGTGCTGAGCTACCTTGCTACGATATCATCTTTAGCAGGCCACTCAGCATAAAACTTAGTAGTATACCCAGTACAACGAGCCATTTATGAACGCCGTGGTCACTCTACCCAACTATTTGGCATTCGAGCATCTGAGTTATTAGAGAACCTGAATGCAGACTGTCCAACAGTCTACCCTGTCCGTTTTAGTCTCCGTCCTCCGTGGACAATTGCTCATCCACGGATTGATATCTCTTTATTAACTCTAAAGAAATCGGAGACATCTATGATTGAGTTCCAGCAACGTTTTCGTGAGTTGCAGAGTCAGTACCCGAATTTTATCGCTCTTTTTACAGATGCGTCCAAATGAGAAGAATCTGTTGGATGTGCGTTTGTTATAGATGGGTAAGCCCGCCAATAATGTCTTAATCCCAAAGCCAGTATTTTTACTGCTGAGCTATATGCCCTTTTAAAGGCTTTGGATTTTAGTCTTGTTCGTGGATTCAACCGCATCCTTGTTTGTACAGATTCGTGTAACAGCCTAGTTGCTGTTCCATTTTTATTTTTATTTTTCTCCCCTTTTATTTTCTTAGTCTCCGTTTTGTTTTCTTTCAGTGTGTTCTCTTTAGCTCATTCTCTTTGGTTGGTTTTAGACTCTTTGAGCGTGTTCCGCTTGGATTTTTCTTTGGATTTTTAATCGTTATCCATCCAGGTTTTCGTTAGTCACGCAGCAATGACTTGGATCTAACGCTTGTTTTTGATTGGCCCTAGTCAATGCTTCGTGACTTGTTTTTTGCTGATTGGTGTGAATCAGCCTTCTTCTCCGTTTGCTGGGAGAACTGCTCTCCCACGCCATGTTAGTTAGTTCCAATTTTTTAAACGAAGCGACTAGATGCATGGGCTTTCCATCACCTGTACTTCCTAAGTCCTGTCTACGAAAGGTAGATATAAATACTAAATTTAACATCATTTTCGATTTTCGTCTGATTTCGTCTATTCCGATGCAATATATTATTCATATTAAGAAGAATTAAACCGATACTAGTGTTAACAGGACTTTTCAACATCATCATTTCGAAATTTTCACCGTATTAAATTTTAATATTTTGTTTTGAGATTATTTGTCAATATGTATAATATGTTCTAAATTTTAGTATGGGGCCGCTATTGACCGAATTCTTGCATTATAAATATCGGTTCGTTGGGTTTCAATAATCATATGCCAATTTCTCGTCTCCAGTTTTTCCTAATCTATTCGAAATTCCCGGTTAGCCATGTTTGACAGCTACCGCATATTTTCCTTACTTGATCAAATTAGCAACATGTCTGCTCGACTATTTTTGCGTACCGTTTTCACGTTAATAGTAAATTTTAATTTATTCGACATGGTTCGATAATTTTTGGTTTCAACTCCAGCCACTATTCTCCAATGAAAAAGTCATATTTTATAACAATATTTTGTATTTTCAAAATTTATTCAGAACGTCTTTTGTATAACGTAGTAATCATTTGTAATTACGTCACAAAATTATTAAGGTTAAAGTGATTCTTTAATTACCATGTATTTTGGACTAGAACTTCTTTCGTGTAAGTAATACTGTACTAAAACT
>JAGDQP010007142.1:0-10161 GCA_022664845.1 Lepisma saccharinum
ATCTTTTTTTTTCTGAATACGTTAACTTTCTTTTCTGAAGCAATAAATAATAAATTTATTTGTTGCGTAACATATTTTCTTTTCATTGATTCAGGTTAGTAGAAAATCATATTTCCAATTATATTGACAAACATAACGATTATATTAAACAACACAACCAATAAATTTGTTCTTTTTTTATTTAGTAACTTTATATATATATGAGATACAAAAAAAAAGAAGAAAAAATAGAATAATTTGGCAAGTAGATTAATAGTTAGTGAATTTATGTACACAAGTTCTTAGAATAGAAAAGAAACTATCTGGTACATCGTTTGTAGTTATTTAATATTAGTGTTATAAACCCTTCTTGCTTTTAAAGACGAGTTACTGATCTCTAAACATAAAAAAAAAAAGAAAAATATTACACATATTACAAACATGAAAAATATATATAGGATACACCGCCTTTTCGAAAAAAAAATAAAAAATTAAAAAGAGTCTTTTCCCATGAGCAATTAACTTGGCTATTTTTTTTTTAAAAAAAAAGGACAGAGATTTAAAGTGGACTTGAGATGTGTTTAGAAGGGGGAGGGGGAGATGTTAATGCGTCGATCATAAGTCAAAGCAACTGATGGTGGTTGAACAACTTTTCATAAGAAGAAAACACCAAGGAAGAAACTGGAAACTATACCTATAAGCTTATAAGTTGAGTTCGAAGCGTGTTTCCTGTGTGTCCACACACACACACATACACGCATACGTCTGACCGGTCCAGCTCTGGGAGATGGTGAAGAGGAGAAGAGGAAAGTCTTCTTTTCTTCTTAATTTGCCTGGTTCGTTCAAAGCGTTGGGTTATATAGTTTCATTCAAGTTTTGTAGTTGAATCAAGGACAAAGTCACGAAAATAAAACAAAATCTTCATTTTTTTTTTCAATTTACTTTGGCTTCATTGTTTCTTTTTTAATGTTAATTTCTTTGCCTCTTCCAGATATAATAAATTCTCTCCATCGTGGCTACTGAAAATCCTCCTCAGTCTTTAAAACAACAGCAATTAATTGAGGAAAGAACTCTCATCAGAAAACGAAAAAGGATGAGAAACTATGTACGTGGGAGACTTGGAAGAAGAGAGATGAATGAATGTGTAGCAAATTTCGGAAAAGTACAAAGCACAGAGAAAAAAAAACAACAACAAAGAAATATCAGGTACAATGCTCTGGCAAGCAAGTCACTCATCCTCACCTCTCTCTCTCTCTCTCTCTTTTTCTTTCTCTTTCTCTCTCTCTCTCTCTCTCTCTCACACACACACACACGCTTGCATAAAGAAATGTAGTAAGATATAAAATAAAATTTTAACGTTTCGATCAACATTCGTGGTCACACACTCAGAGATATGAGGTAAGACATACACACATAATAAGGAACAAATAAATCCAGCTCACTCACATTGCTGTGTACGCTTATCATCGTTTGGTTTAATCCCAAAAACTGAAAGAGGCAATTTGGGCATCATGTAGTTTTATGAAAGCAATCCGGTGCCTTAGAGCCCGAATCAGATAGACCTTGAAAGAAACTACCGAAAGTTGAACTGAGTCCTACTTTAGTAGTCTGTTACAAAGTCTTCCTGTAGTAACTCAAAGGCTTACCATTACATGGTGTGCTTTCGACATACATCATATTAATATTTACAGAGGACTATTATATAAATTCATTTCTCGTCCACAGTAACATTTTCTACTTGTCTCTGGAAAATTGATATTACGAAAATGTGGATGTTTTTAATTTATTTGTAGCCTTTAGTTATGCCAGACTCTAGCTGGGATATGGTGCTGGAAAGTAGACGTTCAGGGTCAAGTTAGCAAGTACCATCCCAACATTAGCCTTGTATGACTAAGAAAAAAATCCTGGAAAAGGTTCAGTCAGAATGGGCGGTCGCTGAAGGCTTCTTATTGCTAAGCCAACACTCTGACAATCGAGCTATAGTCGCTCGGTAAAATCTGGATACATTGCAAAATTAAGCTAAATTAAAAGCTGCTTTTCTTGATAATTTATATAGGATCGTAGCCTGGCAGGCGGCTTCAATTCAGAGAGTGTCGTGGTCAGCTGTTTGCTTCTCGAAAGATTTTTTTTTTAAAAAATCCAGGCCATGTAGTTCGGATGGGGAAAAAACGAAGATTATATTCTATTCTGGTTGGAAGTTCGGATGGAAGGAGACTATTGGGAAGACCGAGACGTCGTTGGGAGGACAATGTTAGAAGAGATCTTCGAGGAGTAGGTGTTCGTGATGAAAACTGGCTTGATGTTGCCCAGGATAGAATCTAATGGTGAACGTTTGTTACTGCGGTGATGAACTTGCGAGTTCCATAAGTCATAGAGCCAAAGAATCCCATAATGAAGTAATGAATTGTGTTGTCACCAACGTATAGAGTAGTAATAAATATAGTTACCTATAAACTCTTCACATGAATAATATTTATAATAATTATTACTTAAACTTTTCCTCAACTAACTGTTCGATTATAGTGAATCGGCAATCGAGTAAAGACTGATAAATTGTAGTTTCAAAGAGTCATAAATGAGAATAATAATCGTATTCTGAAGAAGTTCTTGAATCGAGGAATTACAAGACGCATAAATTAATAATTAAATATTTATGATTCGAGAATGAAGAAGTGTCAACACACACAGTTATCGTTGTAAACTTCGGATCGCCACGGACGCCGATTCGACTCCTCGCTATGTTGGCTGAGACTTTGCTAAGTGATTGAATCTTTTAAGTTGTTTAATTTTCTTCCAAATTAAAATAAACAGATGGCAAAACGAGCAAAAGGCTCACAAATATTTTTATTTCGACGTTTTACCCCAGCATCTGACTGGAAAATAAGAATTAAAGCAAAACTTGGTGGATGCAATGCATTCAATGCAGAAAGTGGTACCACGAAGAATGCGGCTTTCCCTCAGTTTTGGCAGGAGAACTCCAGTGCCTAGACAAAGACTCTGTGGCTACCTTCACCGAAAGAACGCTTGTCGAGGGATCACATATTTCGGACGTGTGGTAAGCTTAGTACATAGTTGACTAAGCCCTCAAATGAAAATTTTAAAGAAGAAATTTGAAGATTTCGCTTACTTTTATAACTCTTCTCTCTATCTCCAGATTATTTTAAGAAAAAAAGAATCTTGCTATCTTCTTTTTTCTCTTTTCTTATCGAAATGAAAAGAAAGAGGAAGAAAGAAGAGAAAAGTAGAAAGATTGATGAAGATACCTAAGTTTAATCCTCTTTGTCATTCTTATTCTTTGTCTCTTGTTTTTCTGATGTCCAACAGGTCGGTGAGTACAAGTTCTTCAATTTATCTTTTCTCTTTTGCATAATCCTTATTTCTCTCTTCCTTTGTTCTTTCTTTCTCTTTTTCATCTTCTCCTGCACTTCTTAGTCCATCTATCCTGTTCTTTTTCCACTTGGTCATTGATAGATCAATCCCTTATTGACCTGTTACACTCCAACGCAATACCTTGTTAAAACTCAGAGGATAAGCATGTATACATCGATGCATCTATGCATATAGATAACTACGTGGAGATAAGATGCGATTTTTTTTATTTATTTTTATTCACACAAGGCTACAGATCATATGTTAGGAGCTGCTGAGGTAAATAATAATCAGGACTATTATTATATTCTGGTTTTATTCTTTTAGTTTCGGTTAACGGATCTTAATTTAGAGATCCTTGTTTTATTCTTTTAGTTTCTTTTATCAAATCTTAATTTAGAGATCCTGGTCTTATTTTTTTTATTTTCGGTTATCAAATCTTAATTTAGAGATCCTGGTCTTATTTTTTTTTATTTTCGGTTATCAAATCTTAATTTAGATATCCTGGTCTTATTTTTTTATTTTCGGTTATCAAATCTTAATTTAGAGATCCTGGTTTTATTCTTTTAGTTTCGGTTAAAGAATCTTAACTAAGAGATTCTGTTTTTATTTTTTTAGTTTCGGTTAAAGAATCTTAACTTAGAGATCCTCGTTTTATTCTTATTCCGGTTATCAAATCTTAATTTAGAACCCTTACTTAGTCGAGTGTCTTGAGTGTCTCTCTAAAATTTTTAGCGCTTTCTTGGAAACAAGACAGGCCACTAGTGGACGAAAATCACGATAGTAAGACGGCACAAAAACTGAAAGCCCCCACCAAGAATAGACCGCACCACAGAAGACGAGAGTGTTAAATGTTCTGCTAAGCAAAGAGCTTAATCTATTGTTAACTATAGTCATTTGAAAAGCTTGCTAGAAACTTAGGCTAGAAAAGACATGTCAATATCCAAATAATTTGATGTCCGATTAATTGAACAATTTCATTATTTGAATATTTGATTATTCTAATAATTTCAACACATTCAAATAACGAATGATTGATCAATTATTTCGATAACGAATCACTGAACAATTATCCGGATAACCTCATCATCTTCTCCTATCCGGATATCGGTTTGTTCGATTATTTTGGATATCCGATTAATTAGATTGGAATAATGAAATTGTCCGGATAATTATTCCAATAATTAAACGATGAATAATTCTGTACCTGAGAGGCAGAACCGTGTAAGTCCAATTTTGACCAAAATATGATTAATACAGTTCTGTAGAGTATTTGGAAGGCTTCACATAGTGATTGGATGATTCTTGTTGTAAACATGTTATATAATGTTTTAAAAAATAAGTCTATCGTGTAGTTTGTCCATTTAGTTTCTATGTGCAAGGTAGTAGGCCTTTATTTTTCTCGAAAACAAGGATTTGTGTCTTGCGGAGTTCTGGCTCTCAAGCGCAGAATTATCCGGATAATTTTGAATAATTCTAGGCCAGAGTTACCTATTCAGAGTAATTCAATCTAAAGAAAAATCCAACACGTGAAAAGCCATGAAAGTGGGTATTGCTTCTGAATCCTGTTGAATAGGACAAGAATGCTTTGCTGACTCTTTCTTCTATTACCCGTTGTAAACCGCCACAAAGGAACTTATATCAATATTTTATTTCTATTCAAGCTAAAGAATAATAATAAAAAAAAAAAAAATACATGGTCGAACCTTTGACATTCTGTAATAAAAATTGTCAGACACTTTGAATTTCAATAGTACGTTTTTTCGTGTGTGTGTTTTTTTTTTTCCTTCTTCTTATTCTTGTTTCTGTTGAAGGTCCCACAGGATGGCTGGCCAGTGAAGAAGCTGATAGCTGACTGTATAATGCGAGGTCTTCTCCTTGCCTCAGGGTGCAGTCAGTTATATGTAGATTCGCCTGTCAAGAAAAATCTCGGCAGCCTCCGAACACATTCAACCCAAAAGGGACACTCAATAACAACGCGGATTTGGAGACCGCGTGGACAGCATCATATCTCAATGCCTGAAGATTTTGTCACTTTCGTCTTTTGCTCAATATATTTTTACGTCCACTAAGTATTAAGGAAGTTTTTTTTTTAACAAAAGTATTACTTTGCCAAAAAAGCAGTAATTACAATTCTAGCACATTTCTGTTTGTAACCGATCTAACATCTGGAACAACAGTAGAAGTGATCTGTTGACAATTGTTAGCATTAAGGAAAGAACTCCAGAAATAAATGCATGCACCATACAAAAATATTTAATCGATTAGTATCCCAAATTCAACTGTTCATTCATCATACCACATAATGAAGTTTTCTTTTGCTTCTTCCTGCATATCTTCCAGGCCACTCCTATCCCCTTAGTTCTATTATTTCAAAATTTTATATATCCACATTCAGATACTTTTTTTCCCAAGTGCCTCAAGCTTGATGTAATGTCTATATTTATTTATTAGAGTTACATTGAAACATTTGACATCAATTAATATACATTATATTCATTATCAACATCCCCAGTGTCTTCAGAAAGCGGAAGGTCCTTCAAGGCCAGCTAAACCCTCTCCATTCATCCCAATCTTGCGTTTAACTTTTTTATCTCAACATTCGATATATCTTTCTTTATTATTATTAGAAAGATAAAACTTTGAGAAAGATCTTAGTAAGAAACTTTGAGTATAATATTTGATATTGAAGGTACTGTAATTATACAGAGTAAAAAAATGTTATTAATCAAAATACAAAATAAAGAAGAGACGTAGATATGAAGGAAGAGTTTGAAGTAGAAGAAACGATGCCTAGTAAGCATAGAAAAGAAAAAAAGTGTTTGAATCTTTTCATTTCAAAGTCGTTTCCATTGGAACATAATTTGTTTTTGTTGTCAGTTAGAAGCCAATTCCAAGTAATCACTGCTCAATACCTTTAAAAGATCTTTGACCAAAGAAGCCATTTATTATTAATTTTGGGAATAACCAAATCATTATTGTAGCAGTTGGTCTATATATTAGAGTGATCGAAATGCTACTTAAAGTGATATTTCTCTTTAAAAAGAAATCTTTATTCCATATATGAGCTTTATTCTCGATTGTATTGAAGTTATTTTTAAAGTTGAAAGAACGTTGATAAGAATGTTTGTGAGTTTGAGTAAGTCCTCAATCAATCAAAAGGGAAATATTTTATAAGCGTTTCATTTGTTTTCGATTAGTAGTGTTTGTATCAAAGAATAAGGTGGCAGCGTATTCTAAACATGGACTAACAAATGAGATATAAAGCAGTTTGTTGATCTTTCTTGACTTACATATTTTCTCAATTTTTATAAAAGGTATGAACGAAGACTCTTTTTTAGTAAAACAGGCTGACAAGACTATTACACTTTATTGTAAAAAGACACAGCAAGCCATGCAGTTTCAATGTTCTAACAACAGCTTCCTCAGATGAAACACTAATCACCACTAAGAGTTCATAAAAAGCACCAGAAGGCCAAGATATATTTTCTACGTTGTCCGCCAATCACGTCACTGATCTTCCTTTATTCCAATCTATACGTTTTATCGTAAATTCAACTAAACAAGGGCAGTAGTAGACAGTAAACGGAGTATAGAAACGGGTAACCGGGTGGTCAAGTTTTGGACCTGGTCGCCTGGTCTATACCTCGAACCCGTCCTGACCCGGTGACCCGATTTTCAGCAATTGATCCGGAGGGCAAAACGGAGTTTTAAATTCTTTCCTTATTTTACACTGTTCTGCTTGAACAGTTTCTGTCAGGGGAGACCGGGACCCTCAGAGCACGAAAGTTAATTCGGTCAAATTTTGAACCGGGTCAGGCCACGTCACCAAAAGTGACCCGCTTTCAGCTCTGACTGTAAGATCTAATATATTATTTAACATTTTATATGTACATTTTTCAGAATTTCTCTTAGTTCTGTGCCAAAAAGTATAAACAAAGTGTACAAGAAGTATGAAGAGCTAATCTTGTTCTGCCTTTTATACACTTTTTGAACACAATTTGTTCACGTGCCCTTATAAACGCGTGCTCATTCATTGTCTAAATTCAACGCATTGAGTTTCTCTGTGAGCAAAGGTTTATAGAACTAACTATAGGTTGTCAGATTCAGGTTCTCCAATGTTGGTCTATCATCCAATTCTAATATCTTGGTTGGGTCAATGACGACACGTCTGACAATCTATAGTTAGTTCTATGAATAGAGCAGCTTATTGCGTTGAATACACCCACTGTTTTCATCGAACTTCTACCTAGCAGCAACTGACCGATTTTCTACGTTCTTTCTAGCTTGTTGCTTAAAGCCAAGAGACATGCAACAGGTAGCCCATTCCCGTACTTTAACCGTGATTGGCTGAATGAGCTGTGACGTCAGTGGGAATCACTGAAGCTAAAAAGAAGCTTAGAACAAGTTCGATGTTCATTATGCTAGGCGTTCACTAAAGATTCATGTTTTTTTTTTAATTATTTAACAATGAAGTGATGTGATTGCTGTGATAAATTGTTATTTATCACTTCAGACTGGCTATTCGTATTCCTAATCACCAATCGCTAGTTTTGGCGCTTTCTATAGGTACTCGCTCGAACTTCGAAGTTCACAAACGTAATCTTAATTATTTGATAGACCAAGAATTTCAGTGATGATATGCCGCAATGGAATATAGTAATTTAATTTTGTTTACTGTTCTGAATGCACCTCACCTCCGTGGATCAAAACAATAGACCAGAGTTTCTCAACGTGGGGGTCGCGGGTTGTCTGCAAGGGAGTCGCGAAAGGAGATGAAAAAATAAATTTAACTAAGATTTTGTAGGCTAAAACGAATACATTTCAAGTCATTTCCAGTTCTGCTTTAAAAGTTAGTTGCCCATCCTTGTCCTAAATACCACATTTTTAACATACAGACTCTTTAGTAATTCGTGTAACTGAGAAACAGACCTGTAAAAACGAAGGATTTCAAGATATTTCCATGAAATTTTCTACAATTGCTTACAAAACCCTGACGTTATAACTTATAACACCGTGAAAATAATTTTGCAAAACTAAATTTTAAGTGCCGTTTTGAGGGTTCAAATCCAAAAGTAAACCTCACTTATGAAAAAATCAATGTTAATTAAGAGGAACACCTTTTCTTGTCTAAATTTATTAATTACCAAGAAATTAAGTCAGTCGGTGATATCTGTGTATAAAATAGTGCAGCTTCAGATCGAGAGATGACACACTATTTATTGACATAAATCACCGTCTGACTTAATTTCTGGATAATAAATCAAATTAGACAAGGAAAAGTTTTCTTCAGAATTAACATTGTATTTTTCCGTAAGCGAAGTTCACTTTTGAATTTAAACCTTCAAACGGGGGGAAGGGGGGGTTAAAATTTAATTTAGGAAAATTATTTTCACTGTGATAAAACGTCAGGTTTTTGTGAGCATCTGTAGAAAAATTCATGAAAATAACTGGCATATCCTTTTCATTTGATTAGCTTTCTCCTTATAAAGTATTTACACTAATGAAACTATACGCGCTTTTTGTCAGTGGGTCGGACCTAAGGTTATAAATTTACACGCTGCTGGTTTTTCTTCTTTTTAGACTATCAAAACCGGTCAGTGGCGTATTATGGATTCACAGCTCGGACTACCACTAGCGAAAGTAATAGAGGATACGGAGGTCACACATAGTACTGATGATGATGATGATAGGTGTTCGGGCCTCCCTTTCATGTAAATTAATGCCATTTGTACAGATCAAAATATTTGTTTACAAGCTTAGACTGCGGTGGTAGTCTAGATAGTCCACTTGATACGCTCCTGAAACGGGTTATTGCTACACACTTGGACGGAAAAAAAAAGGTGCACTAACATTTTAAAATACTGTGGTGAAGGTTTGATAAAACTATACAAGATGTTATTAAAACTTCCCATTTTAGAAAAAGTGTTTAGTAAATGTAATGAAAATGTCATTTCTTTACAGTGTGGCCCACAGGTCGTTATCAACAACTGCTTCTGAATAACAAAACTTGTGAAATAAAATATCCATTTATCACACCAGAGTACTTTATACCCTGTCCATATCTAACAAAGACAAAGTTTCTTGGTCATTCACAAAAATAATGTGCAAGTCTAGCTCTGATGCAGACATTCGACACTGCCTGTAAAATATAGCACTTTGTATAGGCGTGTTAGTTTTATGTCTCTCTTGAGCTGTCGGGATACTGACTGACTGACGTTTATGTAGCATAGAAAGTTGGTCTTTTTCTTTAAAGATTCTTCGTCGTAATTAAACTAACATTTAGTGGCAATTGATTTGAATTTTATGGGGTTATAAAAGTAACTGGTTTGTTTCCTTCCATAGGTCAAGATAGTACAACAGATCAAATAACATTGCTTTACTAAATCCTGTTATTTAAGGTGTTTTATTCTATAGATATGAATATCACTGGTAAGTATCAACCTTCTTCCTGTTGTGTATCAGTTTTAGATTCTGCTGCTACCAGAATCATCATCGTAGGGAGCCACCTTTGGTTGAAGGCCTCCTGCATTTCCCCCCACCAAAAAAAAAATCTCGATCAGCTTCTGAAGTACTGCCCTCTTCTTCCTGAGAAACGCTTGATTTCTTCTATCGATCTTCCATTTGGTTCTCTTCTTGGTCGTTTCTTTTCTCTCGGAATCTAATGTAGAATGTTTTTCCATCTTGTGTTCTTCTAGTTAGTGACTTGCTCAGCTTCACTTCAACTTCTTCACAGCCAGGGATTCCGCCAGGAATTTGTGTGTGTGGGGTCAAAGTCAAAATTGGGAAGGTGTAAGTGGAGTTTTGTACGGT